>JAODAL010008617.1:0-116448 GCA_025379985.1 Phyllomedusa bahiana | reverse complement strand
TGCAAAATTTTTAAATTTGGTTTATCCAGCAAGTAAACACCTTTGCAGTTAAGATGATGGAAGTGGGAAAAGTGGATATGCATAATAATCTAAGCAACATTGACAAGGGTCACACTGTGATAACATGTAATTAGTTTCTACTAAAAATGGTCCATGGCAGGACTAATGTTAAACTGAAGACAGAGTCATGGATGCATTTAATGTATGTAAAGAGCAAAGGGTTACCCCAATGGTCGGGGTTTTAGAATTTTTTGTAGTTTTAAAAATTTAATATGGCTATGACAAAAAGGTCAAAAAAAGGGTTTTATCAAGTTGCCCCTTTTAGGCTTCTTACCAGAAGAATAGTCAGAGTGTTCATGCTGACTCCTGTTCACCAGTGAAAAGCCCATTGTTGTAAAAAGCTCTTTTCTGGATGATTGAGCAATACAAAAAGGTGGTCTGGTCTGATAAATCCCATTTTCTTTTACAACATGGATGGTCAGGTTTATATGTATTGCTTACCTTAAGGAAATATAATACCAGGATGCACTATGGAAAGAAGTATTCCAAAAGGTTTATGGAAAAAGAACTAAAAACTCTTCAATAGTGAAATTTAATGGATGCAAAATCCTCAAGTAAAAAGGTTCCATAGTTTGCAATGTGAACAAATTGACCATGCCATTTTTTGTTTATTTGTTTAGCATACAACTGTTTCTTGGTGTTGCCCCTCATCTGTGAAGTGTAGGACTTACTGGCTGGCTAGGTGGAAGACGTTGAGTCTGGCTTAAAAGGGGTGAGGCATCTTGTTAGGGAGAAGCAGTATGGGAAAAAGGCAAGCCAACAGTGGTAGGATAATGCTATGGGCAATAGTTAGCTGGAGTAAGTTGGTTCCTGGCATTCAGGCAGTTGATATTTTTAATAGTGACACCTACCTACATATTATTGTAGACCATGTTCATGGCAACAGTATTTCCTAACTGGAATGTCCTTATGAAGCAGAGTTATATGCCCTGGCACACTACAAAAATTGTTCAGAGATGTTTGAGTAATATAAAAATGACTTGGCAAATACTTTCCCTTCCCCGTTTAATTTAAACGCTGTGGGTTGTTCTGGAAAACAAGTCAATGCATGGAGGCCCAATCTTGCAACTAACATTAATTAATGATTAACATCTAATATTTTTGCACCAAATACCACAGAACTCTTTCAGAGGATTTGTGCAGTGCTTGCTTTTATGGCTCAGAGCTGATGTACACAGTATGTGGCAGATGGTTTTAATGTTATTGCTGATCAGTGTATATACCTGGAATTATTGTATAATGTATTAGGTATACAAGGTTTGGGGACTAACTAGAGATTTAGCACTAAAAGTTTTTATCACTGTACATGTAATCCCAAATTTGGGTATTTAATAAAACCTAGAGAAACCCCATAAAAGGTGGGTTGTTGGCGTTAAAATTGCATGGGTGGGCAATTTAAAAAATTTATATATATTTATTAAAATTTTAAAAAAAAATATAAGTTCCCTTTTGAAAGTATTGGCCCCCCCTTTAACTTTCCACCTTTTTCCACATTTTTAGGTTCAAAATAAAGATAAAAAAAATTAAAACATTTTTGTGAAGAATCAACAACAAGTAGGACACAAATTTTGAAGTGAACGAAATGTATTGGGTTTTTAAACAGATCAAGGGCCTGATAAAGCTGGAAAGGGGTACAAAAACCCTAAGTAAGACGCTGGGGGGAGAAGGGGACAACGTTGGCGCAAAAGTAAAAAAAGGGAAGAAATACAAATGACTTTCAATCGACATTAATTGGGACACCATGCAAAATCCCCCTCGTGAGGTCCCTTGATCATGGAAAGGGAGAGTTAAGCCTTAAACTACACGGGGGGAATTTGTTAATGATCTCGGGCAGCTTGCCCCAAGTCACCAAAAAAACCCTTTTGGGTAAACTTTACCCATAATGGTTTAAAATCCTGATGCCCGCAAAGTCCCCCTGTCAGAAGGGACAGTGCGACCCAAAGAAGCTTGCCAATGAACCCCATGTTTTCTTTTGGTGACGGGAGAAAATTGTGGGAGATGAGACAAAAATTTAGCCTTTGATTAACTCAACCCGCCGTTTTGGGGGCAGGAAATGCGATATGCCCCAAAGAACCCTTCCCCACGTAAACGGAGGTGGAAAACGTTATGTTTTGGGGTGTTTTCTACTGGGGCACAGGACTATTCACCGCAGCAAGGGGAGAAGGATGGGCCATGTCCCTCCCCCAGGACATTCAAAGGGTCGTGGCTGGGTTTTCACAAGAAAATGCCCCCAAAACAAACAGAAAAAGGAAAGAGAAGGGGCTCAAAAAAAAGCACATAAAGGGTCATGGAGGGGAAATACCCAGTTTTGAGACCTTAATCTCATAAAAAAACCTGGGAGGGAGTTGAAGCTCCAAGTTGCCAATTGCAGCCTCAAAATTTAATGATTTTTAGAGATGATCTGCAAAGGGAGTGGAAAAAAATTTCCTGACATTCCAACCCCACTTTCACTAAAAAAAAAACTCGATGCTTTTTTTCCAAAACAGGGTTTTGCCAAATTGTTTGTTTGCCGGGGGAAAATATTTATTTCCCCTTTGCAAAAAAAATTTTTTTTTACTTTATGCTTTTGACGGGTTTTTAAAAAAATTCCCAAAAAAAAATTATAAAATTTTTAAAGTCTTTGGTGGGCCAAAATTAAAAAAATTCGGGATCTAATAACCTTCACTATACATACACACATTGTGTTACGAGGCTGCTTCTGCCAAAGGGTATAAGATAAACATATCGGGGCACATGAATTTGACAGTGAATGACGTTCCTAGTTTTTCATTTATACTCAAAACCCGATAAATCCATTTTTTAGAACATTGATGGCTTTTTTATAAGGTAGAGGGGGGGGAAATACATATCAAGTTTGATGGAAACAATATTGCAGCTTTCTGTATGCATTGAAAGACAGAGGTGTGAACTGCAGTTTAGTAAGAGACTCCATTATAAGATATCTTTTCAAGCTGAAGAGTATTGATAAAGACCTGTGAATACTTCCAAGTAAAATAAACTACTTTTGTAAAAAATTTGAAATTTTATATTTTAATTGAAATTTCCCAAATTTTTAAAAGGGCCCATTGTAAACTAAAAAAAACTGTGAAAAGGGGGCCCCCCTTGATGTTTAAAAAGGGTTAGGGTTTGCTTTTTCCCCAATTTTAAATCCTTGTAAAATAACTGCAAATAGAGTCCAATATTTCCCTATACTACTACAACAATAACAGCAATATAGCCCCCAAAAAAAACATTTTTCCCGGGGGAAATTGGGAAATAAAATTTAAGTGTTCGGGTTTTTGTAAAAGCCCCCCCAAACGGTTTTCAGGCAAGGCCCTATAATGCTGCCGAGAGAAAAAAATTTGGAAATTTTAACAGTAGAAGATGTGACAAAGCCATGATCGCAACATGGCAAATGATTCACATGTTTTGTTTGTTTTCCTGAGTACAGAACAATTGGGAGACATAGTATATATGAATTACAGTTTACTGCTTCTGCTCTAGGATAGCAATTACATAAAAAAAAGATCATAAATTGCTCATGCTCCATACAACCCGGGAAAAAATTTTTATTCATTGCAAAAAAACAAAAACATAAAGAGGAAAAAATTAGGGGGACCCATCAAAAAAAATAAAATAATTAACCCCATATTGAGCCAATGATCAATAAAAAAAACCCCGGGGGGGTTTTCCCAAATTTCCTCACCATAAACCCCTCTTTTTCCTCCCTTGCTATGTTTCAAAATGTAAAAAAGAAAAAAATTTGGTGGAAAAAAACTTTTACACGAAAATTCCAAAGGTAAAAAAATTTTCCCAGGTCCCCCACATTCCTTTCATACTTTTCAAAATACATATAAACTTATCAGTCAGTTACAAATACATTTCCCCTGAAATTATTCGAGAAAATTCATTTTGGAAAATTTTTTAAATCATTCACATTAATTTTCAAAAGGGGTTTTGGGAAAAATGAGGAAAAAGGGTAAAAAAACAATAAATACCAAAAGGAAGCAAGGCCCCTATATCCCCGAAACACTGCACAATGAAAAATTATGGCCAAAAACATAACTTTTTCCAAGGGGGTTTTTATTTCTGCTTAGTGAGTCTGCAGGGGCCCCTTTGCTTCACCACTCAGCATTGACGAGAGAAAGCGAGAGAGAGAAAGAGGGAGAGGGACTAGCCATAGCCATTAGTAGCTACAGTGGCATTGATGTTTGAGCGCACTTCTGAACCGGCTTTTGTTGAGAATATCTGTGCAGAAAGCATGCGCTGTCCCAAATCTGCTGTTACTATGAGAAATGAGGAGCTGCTTTTAAGGTATGTTGTACACTCCTTTGTTTTAACCGTTGCTTTTCACTTGTCCGGGAAATGTTTGCCCAAAATAAAAAATTCTTTGTAATAAGTACTCTGTTTGTTTGTTGAGGAAAATTGTACGGGTTTGTTTCCCAACAGCAAGAGCTGTTTTTTTTTCCAGGGGCAAGGGGGCAGCTTTAAAAAGACCAGCTTTTTCCCCCCCTGTATCTTTTCTTTAAATTTTTATTTGGGGTTTTTTTTGGACCAAAATAATCCTAAAAAAGCAAAGGGCTTCAACTTTAGAGACTCAAAATTTCGGGCTATAAGTGGACTTGCCACCTAAACACAGTCATTAGGGTTCTGCCTTATATAGAGCACTATATCTCCATTAGGGCTATACTAAGAAATAAAATAAAATAGTTTAAATTTCGGGAATTTTTTAGATTTCTTAAAAAAAAATTGTAGGTAAACGGGGCAGCAAGCTGCGGAAATAAAACAGGCTTTTGTTGTTTGTAAACCGGGAACAAAATGAAAAATTCCTTTTTTGGGGCTGACAATGGGCCCAGTCAAAAAAATGGAGCGTCAAAGTAGCAAAAAGAAAGTTGGGGCAGCGATTTCCCCCCCTCAACCCTTTTTTTCTTTTATTTTTCCCCACCCCTAAAAAATCTTGTTTGTGCAGACTAACTGTCAGCACAGGCTATTAAGTTTGGGCTGCATGTTGTTGTTTTTTTTTTTTTTTTTTTTTTATTCTTGTAATTTGCTCTCCTCTGTTAAACCATACTTTCTGTGTCGCATATTCATGTCTTGTGGAGTACACTACAGATTTATTGCTTACCTCTTTTAAATTAAAATCACAAAAAAACTTTTTGATTTCAAAAGGGCTGTAAAAAGGGGTTTTTTAAACTAACAAAATTTGTTTGTGCTCTAAAAATTTTTCTACCCCTTTTAACCCCTTCCAGAATTTTAAGTTTATAAGGCTGTTAGGACGACAGAATCTTTCTTCACAACATGTTAGTGAACATAATGTATGGGTCTTTTGTGTTTTATGCCACAATGGTCAGGAAAACATTCGCTAAGCATGGCTAATTTAGCATGGCACTGGCAAAAGTTATTTGGGAATCGGTTTTTTTTAACATTAAGAGGAGATCATTCAGGCATCCTGTGCACATTTAAATAAAAAATGCTTTGTGAAGAATCTGGAGCAGCATTTGTGCTTCGGGCTTTTTTTAATCTGCACAATTTCGCAGTGTAAGGAGACCAACCATACACATAAAACACAAGAAATACAGATGAAAGTGCATGATGACAAGTACAGCCTTCCAGTTCAACTGTATAACCCAGATAGTCTTGCATAAAATTAAGCTTTTACTTCAAGAATTGCTGCTTCATGTGAGTACAGAAATGATGGACCTGATAAACAAAATATATAGCTAACAACTGCTAAATGCCACTTATCTATTAAATAAACACAGGCACTATCTACTGCAGAGATGGGGCCAGGCTTCTTACATTAATATGTGTCTTTCTGTGTATGCAATGCTATAATGGGTATTGATTTTATTCAGTGGCAGTGATATATATTATCACTATACATTTCATTTCAGATTTCCATCCTTTGTCACACCTCTTTCAGCTTTATTTCTAAACAGCTTTTTTAAAGTTGCTTGTTGCAATTTGAAATCTGAAAAGGGGGAAGCAGGGGAGCTTAAAACAATTCTGTCCCTGTATGACCCCAAAACAGTTCATGTTGTTGTCTTTGCTGAAATGACAGCTCCCTGGATACAAAACTCAGGAATATCTATCTATCTAATCTATCTATCTATCTATCTATCTATCTATCTATCTATGCTGCTTAGTTTATATAAGATTTTCTGCGCTTCAGCAGATGCAAACCATACATAACATTGTTTGTTTTTATACTAGTGTATGTGTTGTTATTACACACTAGTATGTTTACATTTATATATTCTTTTTGATATTTTTATATCACTTTACAACCCATTTTAAATTTGCTTTTGGGCTATGAGTAAAACCCAAATGTAAAAAGTGTTTTACATTTATGTTATAGTCTGAATTGTTCTATGCATACATCATGCCTTTCCTATAGTTGTTACAGTGTTTGCTTGGGTTTCCCTTGCACAGACAGTACCTCATTTATTGCTAGCTAGGCTGTATTTCCCATCACCTCCTTGCCACCTACTGAGAGGGCGGGTCAAGGGGGTCTTTTTGAACCCCAATGCAAATCCCCTTCATAATCAGTCAAAGATATGTAGGAAGTGAGACAGCTGCAGATCTCTGCTAAAGAGCAAAATGTCACCTGTACCCCATGCCTGTTTTCCCCATTTGGAATAACCTGGACCTCAGCCCAAATCAAACTGCTTTACCATTAAACTGAACAACTCTTTAGACTCATTGTAAGGTTTTGCAAGCAAATTTGTCTTCATCAGGAATGATTGTCATAAGGCCTGTGTGATTAAAGTAAATGTACACAATAGATGTTTTCAAGTGATGTTTTCACATAAAAGTCAGTATTCCCCAGAATGATAATGCTATGAATGTTCAGTTCTGATGAATTCCATATTAGTGTTTAGATGTTTAGGTGTCTCAGTTTTTCCACTCTTATTTCTGTTCTTTTTGTTTTGAATGCAAAATAGTTCCATGATGCTCTAAGCACATACCAGTTCATAGAAACTCCAGTTTTTATTGCTAAGCACAGACATGAACCCTTTTGCAATAACAAAGTGACCTTTCCAGCCATAAGGCGTGAATAGAAGAAATTGAAGAGCAAGGTGCTGGTCGGATGCTAGTAAACTTGTCAATATCTGTTGTTATGAAGGTGATGAGTTATCCAGTTCAGAAATTGCAGGAAGTGCAGTGGTTGATCCTTCAATGATTAGGAGCGACAAAAAGTGAAAATAACAAACCTACCTGTGTCTGGAAGGGAGAGGGAAAAACATCAGTGGGTTTAAATGAGTTTTTGGGGTGTGACACACCAAACAATACTGGGGGTATTTACCAGGCACTTGTTTAAAAAGATGTGTCCAGCTCATTTTTTTCTTACCCTTCTTTTTATTTAAGTTTGCCCTCTCTGGGAGCTCTTGATCTCTTGTGGTTTATAGTGGACTAAATCTGAATGAACAGTTGCTTTACATTTTGCCTCTAGCATATACTAAGGAGGAAAGCCAAGGCAATTTGGCAAGCCTCAGTAGAATTTTAACCTCTTAGGTGACAACAATTCTGGATATGTAAATGATATAATATGTATACAATAAGCCAGTCATAAAGTAAACCAAAGAAATGGCCTTTATTTCTGATTATAGTTCTGCATAAGTTAATGAAAAAAGATACAATACATGTTCATGTTGTGCTATGGCTCTCTTGATAGGAAATGACCAGTTCAACCCATTCTGACTCATCTTAAAGTATCAAGAGTATTGGTCAGTAATATTTGAAATAAACACAATTTACCACATGATATTTTGTGTGGACTGGTGTTGTCTCAATTCGGGTTTCTTAAAAAACTCTCCATTGCATCATACTAACAGTTTTCTATCATCCATAGTCTAACATCATGCATTATTATCATCCTGCCATAATTTATTCACACACTCATTGTTAAATTACAATAAAACTCAAGTGCGTCTGTTATCAAATTGAAGTGTATAAGATTGCAAACTATACCTTTGGGGCTCCAAAACAAAGAGGAACATCAAATTAATATTCATACCCAGAACTTTGCAGCCAGAGTAGATTGGGCTCGGATGCTTAGGAAGTCATTCAGGAGTGAATCAATACTAATTATTGTAATCAGCGGGGTTAATTAGCTGAAGATGCCGCTGATGGAAAGTTCATTGCTTATAGCCCGAAATCGCATAACTTGATGAAACCTGAAATAAAATGGCAGTTGATATTATTAATTGAAAAAAAAATTGACGACAATAGCGTTGATGTCCAAAATGGAAAATATCGGATTATTTTATGCCGCAGGTACATGAATTGTTGATGAATGACTCTCTCATTTTTCTTAAATGTTGTAGACTCCATTTAAAACACTGAATCCATCGATGCATAAAATATCAAACAATAACATAAATTACTCAAATTCTAATCTCCGCTGGCTGATTACTTTCGATGTGTCATTGATGTGCTAAATTTCATTTAGAAAAGGCATTTAATAAAGAAATATATCAGAAAGGTAGTTGGAAGAAACAAAAAGCTATGCAATGCCTTGCGTATACTGATTTCTGATTAGGTTCTTGCCAGCTGTACCCACAGATGTCTACATACAAGTGTAGCAGTCATACCATTGCTGTGACATCCTGTTGAATTTGTAAGTAGCTCCCTCTCTGACCTACGGATATATTAACCCTTTCTTTCCTTTGTTCACAGACAAAATTTCCATTTACATTTCAACTCTCTCACGTTTTCCATTAGCAATAGCATTACAGTAATTCAGCAATATCTCCATTAAATGCACAATAAAAGCAACTTACAACCCTTATATGTACACTTCCCAGAATTTCCAGTTAAATGTAAAATTTAAAAGAATTGTTGATCTTGTTTGTATCGAGGTGTATGCTATGACCCGGTAAACCAATGTATACAAGTATGGCTATAAATATGTATAGCCATAGTTCCCATGGGAGAAGCTGGAAAAGTAAAACAGGGCCGTGTAAAACATTTTATGATGTATCTAGACAACAAAGCATCATTGTGCGCTCATTCAGTAAGGAACTCTTTCACTTTTCCAGTTTTTTTGTTCTGTTGGGAGAAAGCCTCACTGTGAGTTTTCAATGAGCATCACAATACAGTGTTAAGTTAAAGCCTTTCTCATAATGTCCATCAGAATCCATGTAGGCAGACAGAAAGGAAATACCACTGCCATTATGTATGCACACTTCATAGATACTTAAGGAGATCACTCCATGTAATATTAGGATTGAGCCCTGATCAGACTGCGGAAACAGATTTTATACTTTGGTAGATTCCAACACATATGTTGAAAAATATGACATATAAGGAACACTGTATCGTAGCTAATTACAAACAGATTCCTACTGCAGAACAATAAGTTTGTAGAGAATCCTGGAACAATGAAAATTTCTGCTGATTATGTAATAAAATGTAGGCACAATAATAGATCTTGCATATGTTATTGCCTGTGGACATATTGGGCAACATCTATGATTTTGCCTTTGCCATTTTTTTGGCATATATTGCCAGTTCTATGGATGTATGAACAGACATACTGCCAAATTTGGCACAATGTGTGTCTGACAACACATTTTAATGTGCCAAAGTTTGCCGTAACAAAAATTTGGTGCAAAACACTTTCATTCATACTGCCATGTTATACACTCCTCTATATCTATTTAGAACTGGTCGGCATCAAAATGGTGAATGCGAATTTATAGATATCGCCCTTTGTTCTTCTGTCCTGCCTGGCCAATGTTGAGATGACATCTAGCATCTAAGATCTAAATAGGACATCTGAATGGTGCTAGTGCAGGACTAAATTACAAAGTGGGGGATGCAGGACGTGTGTGGTAATGTTCAGGACTGCAATCAATAATTTTGAGGCCTCATACAGCCAAGGAATTTGCCCTTTCCCCCATTACCAGTTCCGATCTTGCTCCATATTATTTTATATAGTGCTGCACAGAGATTGTCATCATTCACATCAGCCCATGTCCCCATTGGAGCTCACATTCTCAATTCCAGATTAACCTATATGTATGTTTTTGAAGTGTGGGGGTAACCCATGTACCTTGATGAAACCCATGCAAACACATGGAGAAACTCCTTGTAGATGTTGTCCATGGTGAGATTTGAAACCAGGACTTTAGTGTTGCAAGGCAACAGTGTTAAACACTAAACTACTACTGCTACCCACCATATTAAATTCCTTGCAGATGTTGTCCATGGTGGGATTTGAACCCAGGACCCCAGAGCTGCAAAGCAACAGTGTTAACTACTGAGCTTCTGACATTTTGGTTTAAAAATGTGTGGTATACTCAAGTGCGGAGCTTCCCCCGAAATGTTGCACAGGTGTGCGTTATGTTCTTAACTGAATGGACTTAACTGAATGGCTCAATGGAGGCTAATTACAAACAGATTTGCGTATACCACACATTTTTACACCAAAACGTTGGAAGTTCATGAAGTGCCTTAATGTATATGCACAAGGTTTTGCTTGATTAAATGTCTTTATATGGTTTAACGCACTTGATCCATGTTCTATAAATGACTCTTTGAGAGATGGGAGAGGACTCTCTACAGGGCGGTGTGGTTGCTAATTCATTTGCATTGGGTGTCTGCCTTTGGAAAGATTAACCACTGAGCTACCAATGCTACCAAAATGTTTTGTAAGTAAGTAAAAAAATATTAAATTCAGCTTTCAGTACATTTTAACTAGACATAATTTAAACACATATAAATTAATTTACTCTATAAAGAAATCATGGAAGGAAGATAGTACATTCAGGCTCAGACTTGTCCAAAGGGGAATAGGGGAAACCCCCGGTGGGCCCCTGAGCATGGCAGACCTGGAGTTGTTTTTAACTCAATATACATTCTCAGAAAGGGCAAAAAAAAGTAGAGGAAAGGAGGCAAAAAGCAAGAGGCAGAGCATAGGAGGCATGTACGGTCATTTAAAGTAGCTGTAGGGTAGACCCCTAAAATAGTCGTTGGCGCTGACACACCAGTTTTAAATAGACATAGAGGAGTGTATAATACGACACTATGAATGAAAGTGTTATGCAGCCAACATTTTTGGCGCATAACACCCAAAATTGCCTCATAGAGTGTTAAGCATCATACTTTGTTTGGCAGTTCTGTACCAAACTTTGGCGCATTAAAATGTTTGCAAACAAATGAAAATAGAGTGGCGCTCACCATAGACGCTGGGCTGTACGGTCCGTCCGTCCCGCTCCGGGATCTTCCAACTAGGGGAAACGCCCGCTCCCTTCCTCCACAGTGGGGATCCAGGGAAGCAAGATCCGGCTGTTGATGTGCGTAAGGTTAGACAAACAACATGAAAGCGTCCCGGCACTCTGAGAAGGGAGATTCATAAGGCGTAGTGACGATGAAAAAACACACTCTTTATTAGAAGAAGATAAAAGATGACTTTAAAAACATCCAAACGTGAGAAGTTGACGCGTTTCAGGCCATGTCTCCGGCCCTTAGTCGTAACTAACTGAGTTGTTTTTAAAGTCATCTTTTATCTTCTTCTAATAAAGAGTGTGTTTTTTCATCGTCACTACGCCTCCTGAATCTCCCTTTCAAGAGTGCCGGGACTCTTTCATGTTGTTTGTCTAACCTTACGCATTAAAATGTGTCATCAGGTGCACATTGCGCCAAGTTTGGTCATACGCCAGTTCATACAACTATAGAACCAGCAATATATGGCACAAAATGGAGACAGCAAATTCATAGATGTCTAGTTTATTATGTCTGGTTTATTATCTCAGCAGATGTCAAGAGCTTTCCAGGTACACATGTACAACTTACTGTTTGAGAACGTACAGGAGACAAATATGTCTCTGTTTTTAACATTATAATTCCAAAGAACTATGTAGTTACAAGGATATAGAGAACAATACTAAGATTTTTTTAGTACAATGCATTTAATACATGTTTGAATTATATATGTTATGCATTTTATGTTTTATATTATTAGTGTCATGTGGGTGCTATGCTCTTTCATAGGTGATCACTTTTTTATTTTTCCTGGTAGAGTCAAATGTCTGTCAAAGATCCACTTGAAGCAATTAATTGGCTTTTTTAAGTTTGTTGAATAGGTACACCCAAAAGCCCCCATAGATGCAATAGAATTGATATTGCTTTATAATCACAGTTGATAAAGAAAGTAACAATCTGTTACTCTATGTCCTTCCACAGTCACAAGCTCTATAGCACAATATCAGTCTACTACCTTACTATAACCTATAATATAGCTCATACAAATTCATCAGAATCAAAATGGCAGAGTTAACCAAAAATGTAGACTTACACATGTAGATTTCAAAGGCACTTATATGTATATAGTTGCACGGTCTGGGTCTCAGGTTCATCCACTTTTTATGTAAACCACCCCATATTTATGAAACAAGGCTGGACCATTGTAAACTGAGCACTTCTCACCCTTTGTCTCAACCACACACCCAAATAGATTGCAAGCTCTTAGGAGCAGGGCCCTCATGCATCGTGTCTGATCTGTAAGTAGCTTTTTACTGTGTAATGTTTGTTTTCCTTGTCTGTACTTATACCCTCTATATTGCTAAGTGCTGCGGAATATGTTGGTGCTATATAAATAAAGATTATTATTATTAAGCAGTATGAGAAAACAGGAGGTTAGCAACTTTGAAACAATTCCAAAACAACTCATATATCCTTAATACATATTGATTCAAAATATAAAGCCCTTTAACAATAGGACGATTTACAGACTTCTAGGTCAATTTTTTTTTTCAATAAAGAAAGGATGAATGGAAAAACACAGCCTTGTCATGTTTTCAAAAATGCGTAAAGGGAATGTGTCATCAAAAATGACTTATTGTTTACCTCACATTTTTATGTTAAACACATTTTTTAGGAATTTTTGGTTATGTTTTTTTTAATTTTCCATATCACTTTCAATATTTTTTTAATAATTCTTAAGTGCTGCAGTTTTCACTTTGTCCACTAGGCCTAATAATCTGACACTTCCTGTTCTGTTTAGAGAGCTTTTCAGCAGTGTGCTCATTATCAGTAAAAGCAGGGTGAAACTGAAAGGAGACACCATTGTGTACAGATAACACAGAGTCCACCAGTCACAAGAGGAGATGTCACAGCTCCCCCTCTCTCCTCCCTTCACAGTGAAAACTCTCCTATACAAGTCTATGGGACAAAATCTGTCTTAAGAATCCTATGTGGATGAAGCTGCTGTAAAGTATCTCTCTGACTGCTGTTAAAGCAGTGCAAGCAAGAATGTCTTCCCCACAATCATATATAGACGGCCGAATTGAGAAATCTACAATCAGGAAATAAAAATGACTGAGAGGAAAAGAATATGGATCAGGGTCTTGATTTAATAAGTGAAAAAAAAAAAAAAAATATTGGCGACAGATTCTCTTTAAAATACAATATGGTTTATTTGGATTTAGGGCATCAGGAAATCAAGAAAAAGATTTGTGTAGTAGTCGTTACTAGTGCATGCACAAACCTGATAGTAAGGAAGTTGTAGAATAGGTTTTCATTTGGTTTACATGTGAGATAAACTCCCTTTGAAATTGATATCACCCATCGTCATGCTGTCATGACAGATTATCAACTGCAGGTGTTTCTTCCTGTTCGGCGTGTTCGCTGCTTACACATATTTATTTGTGTGTCAGTCCTATAATAGGTAACTGAAAATGGCATCCAGTGAGAAAGCATGTCACCATGCTTGGAATGACATGTACTGTATTATCAAGGCAGCATGGGCTTCTGGCACCTAAACTCAGCTGTCCTTGACCTGTACAATGATGGGCTACATAGGACTGTGAAAAATCATTACAGCTTTTATGTCTGTGCTGGCAACTATACAAAAAGCTGAAACCCTGGAAGCCTTTGCAATATGCTTGAAATGCACTTGCTCCAGTTTCTGGATGCTAAAGATAAGGCACTCGTCTGAATCGCCAGAAACACATACATAGACCATGAATATATTTACTTTCTGTCTTGTAGACATGATGCAGTAGATAGCTATATGATTTGGACTGCACTGTGAAAGCTTGTCTTGAAGAGTAATGCTCACGAGTTTGGGGGAGTCACGATTTCACTCTTTATATATATCTTATAATTCTTCAAATCCTGTACAAACGTGAATAAATCTCCTCACAGACGGACAGGATATATATGAACCAATGTTTTTCACATCCATTAGCCATTACTGTGTCACGCTCTTTATTTTACACACATTTTAATTGTTAATGTGTAAAACTATTAAAGGGGTTGTCTCATTACAAGGATTCCTTTTCATATTAAAGATCTTCCAAAAACAAGTCACTTTGCAATATATGTCCATTAACAGTGTCCTACCTATTCCTAGATATCCCCTCTTGTATGGGCTGCATCAGCTCCTCAGGTCGCTATAGCTACAGACCTGTTTACTCTCTCCTGAAAGGCTGCCAGCACTGATTGCTATAGCTACAGACCTGGCTTCTACTAAGCCTAGAGGAAGCCAGTAAACACACCCCTAAATTAAAAATGAAGCCAAGAAAACAGGACTGAGGTAAGATGAATCAATGTAGTGAGACAACCTCTTTAAGCATTAGCTCCCCAAAAAATGAAAGCAATAACTATTTGCCTCATTTATCAGAATTAACAGTAAGACTGGCCTTGTTGCCCATAGCAGCCAGTCAGAGCTCAGCTTTTATTTTTCCAGAGCAGTTTAAGAAATAAAAGCTGAGATTTGATTGAGAGCTATAGGCAACAAAGAGTCTTACTTTCCGACAGTTTTGATAAATGAGGGCCAATGAGTTAGCAGTTTTAGTGCTGCCAGTAGTGTTGAGCTTCGGATTTGTGTTGAACTGATATTTGACAAAAATCACTAAAAAATCAACTCTAAGGGAGACAAATACGATTAGTTTTTCACCCTTTTCTGATGTAAAATGCACCAAAGTGAGTTGGCTACGATGTCTAATACACCAAACAAATGTGCTAGGCGCATTGTTCACAAAACACAATACTTTTTAATACGCCTAACATGAGCAGGCGTTCTGGGGCGTGGCGCACCACACATAATGTTAGACACATATATAAATGTGGGTCTGAAAAATTAGGCGCATTTCTGCTCGAACAGGCAGACCTATTTCAATGTGGTCTGCCAGAGCTTGAGGAGTCGAAGTGCAGCTAGATTTGCTGTTAGGGAAAAAATTTCCAATTTTGCTCAACTTACACCAGTACAATAATAAAAATTAATGCATGATAATTATCAAACTATATAAAATTAAATTATTTAAATGTAATAAAAAATGTTATCATATAAAATTAATATAAAAATATATAATATCCCAAAAATATAAAAATATCTCCTATAAAATGTATTTAAAATTAAAAGAATCTAAAACTAATTCTACATTAATTAACCCACTGATGATGATGTTCAGATTTTTACATTTAAAATTTTTACTACATTAAATAAAAAAATTATTTTTGCTGCTCTCACCCTTTATTCTACATACAGCAAGATCACTACCATAGTTTCTATTCACTGACATGCTATTCTAATGACTTTTCTTTTATTTCCATCCTATCTATAGCCTTTATACATGTTTGGCACATTACTTATGTGCCTAAGTTCCGTAATGCGCCTAACACATAGGGGGACATGTATGATCGGGCTTTTCATACTTTTTCTGGCATATACTGCGCCTCACTGTGCCAGCTCGGATGTCGGGTGCACCTAACATATGTGTTAGGCACATTAGTCGAAAGCTTTGCCACTTTCCAATGCACCTAACATGAAGGGGCTTGCTGTGGGCGTTCTGAGAGCGGGTCTCGCCACATTCGAAAACTTTGACGCATGTATGAATGCCGGTCGGCAAAGCAAGGAGCATTACAGCTCCGACAGGCAGACCTATTTCAATGTGGTCTGTCTGAGCCAGAGGCGTTGAAGTTTACACAGCATTCATGAGCGCACTTCGACCACCGGCATACATCAGACACAGTTTACACAGAAAAAAAGATGATACATTGAACTTCGACGCGCCAAAGTTCATAAATCTCCCCCATAGACGAGGCGTGGTGAACTTTAGACTCCATTTATGAGCACACAAAACCACTCTCATACATTCAGGCACATTATACACTGAAAAATAGATGAGAAAATGGACTTTGATGCACCTAGTTCCATACATGTCTCCCTAAGTTGGAGTTAGGGTTAATTTACTTTTATTTTTTTACCTTAACTTTTATGTTACCAGATGTGTCACCAGACCAGAAGTGCCATGCACAAAAATGTGAAAAAAACGTAACCCAAATTAGGGTTAGAGTAAAAAGATTTTGTTGAGGATGTCCTAAACCCCAATTTTTTCAGACGTTCAGCCAAATCAGTGTTGAACCAAACAAGGACCTATTTGAGCAGCACTAGCCACAAGTAGCTCTTTGTTAACTTGATTTAACATATCTCAGGGTTGCCCAATCAGTTGCCCTTTCAATTACTTAAGGGCCACACATACAATTCAGAATTGATGAATTGGGAGTTCAGCAGTGAAATGTAGCAAAAAGATCTTTATAACTGGGTTAACTGATAAAGCAGGTCTTTGTCAAGGTGTTTCCACAACAGAACGGATAAATGGAGGGCATATGATAAAACCTTTAAATGGCCTGCTAACAATGGTTAGGTTAAAGGATGTCATGTATCACATATAGAAATTGTACCTTGTTGCCCACAAATCCCATTAAGAGTTTTCTTTTCTTAAACTTCAGGAAAGTGAAAACTAAACTAGAATTATTGGTATAGGCAATAGAAAAAAATCCTCTGGACTTCTGAGCTCCCTATATTCAACTAGTCAGCACACATCTCACTAATGTAGTCAAAAGTGGCAACATACTGTTCACTGATATAATTGTACTCCAATTCTGGTATAATACATGCAATCTTATGTTGGGATATGTAGGTACTAGGAGGACATGTTTGAAAACTGTTTAGTGCAAAGACTTTTTTGTTACCCATAGAAACCAATCAGAGCGCCCCATTCATTTCATATACATAGTTACATACATAGTTTGTCAGGCCGAAAAAAGACATACGTCCATCCAGTTCAGCCTATCGTGCTAAAGTGTTGCTAAAGTGTTAAAGTTATAGTGCTCTTAAAAATGAAAGGGGAGTTCTGATTGGCTGCCATGGGCAACAAAGAAAGTCTTAGACCTAGACAGTGACCTAGGTACATGAGGCCCTAATTATAATCTAACATGTAACTATTTAGAAATATATATATCAGTTCCTATCAGTGATGGCCTATTTCAAGGTTTTAAATGCTCAAAAAAATGCATTGAGTAATTTCCAGATTCCCAGGCGATTCAGTCAATAAGATGATCCATAGCTCTTGTCCTGTGATAACCCAGGATTTGTTAGGCTACATCCCTTGCATTCTGATATCATTCACTTACTTTTTCAGTAAAATGGTAATTGTAATCCTATATGTAGCTGATCTTGTTAGTTTCTAATACAGCTTCAGCTTATCCACTCTATGCATGTGTGATGCATGGACGTGAACATATGATATGCCGTGTCGCTCCGTGTATATTTTTTTAGACAATTTTTTGTCATTAAAGCGAAATAATTAACACTGTAGCAATGATGAGAATAGTAGGAGTAAAATTGCAAAGGAGAAGAGAGAGGCAATGACAAGAACGAACAACTGTCAACTAATTAAAATGAAAAACTGGCAACGGAAATTTTTATTGTCTTCAAAACCTGAGTTTTACAAAGGTTTTTATCTTTTTTTCAGACAGTGAACAGATTATGGATAATCTTTTTTTATTCATAATCCACACCCAATAATATGATTTGCAAATCACTATTACTAATGTGTCTTCTTTCTTATTTCTTGAATCCAGAATGTACAATTATTACACTGAAAGATAAAATGTAATAAAAACTCTTCATTTATAAAATGCTAACAACATGCATAATTAAAAAAATCTTTTGAAGCAAAATGTATAGCTTTAGTAATGCTGCTGAACCCTGATGACTTCATGGTTAAGAAGTTCCATAAAGACTGGTTATAGCATTATCCATTTAATAAGACCCAATTATAATATCTTATGAACCCAATCTCATATGGTACTTAAAAAGATAATGCTAATTATTGAGTTTGTCAACCCAAATCTGTGTGTTATATTCTTCCGTAACAAATCATATTTTGATGACATTTACAGGTGTTGGTAGGTTTGTACTTCCCTATCTAATGTACCCCATGCCTTGGCGTGTCCTGTATCCGCTTGTAACCAAAACACTACCAACGTGTGGCTGGATGACCACATGACACGCTAAGGCATTTATTGGGGCCAATAGAAAGGATCTTGACATATAATTGTTTATACTGCAAAGGACACAGTGGCCCACCCTCACCAGCCTTGGGATGAGGATTGAGGGAGAATGATGCCGGACCACCTACTCTCTAGTATACTAAAAAGCGACTCCTGCCCTGCCCACAGCCAATAACCACATTGAAGCACTATACAGGAATGTACAGTGTCATGTGGGTGGTATCAAGAGGGGGGAGAAAGACGGTTCACCAAACTCTCCCAACTGTGACTTGTGCCCTGCACTCAGCAATGTTCCAGATGGATAACTATATATATAGATGGCAGTCTTTGTCCTGGGACAAAAGCTCTGCCATTAAGTGGATACATTTTCTATGACAACCACTGTCCTGGGATGGGCTATCTACTAGTGTATAATAATATCAATATAGTAATACAACTAAGAGCTACTAACATTTTAAAGAGGTGTTATAGCCCAAAACATTATTATCTCCTGCACAAGTGATTAATGTGAGATTAGTGGGGGAATGACTGCTGGGATTGCAGTAGCTAGGAGTTTGAATAAATCTATTTTCAAGCATAGGAGTTGCCATTCCAATTACATTGTATGGAAAGGACATAAACCACAGAGATGGGGTTCAATAATAAATAATAAAGACGTGCAATATATTTTTATAGTTCAGCAATTAATATAAACCCATTAATAACAGTTACCATAAGCTATACAATGATAATACTTACAATCATAGAAAGCTGTACAACCTTCTCCAATTCAAAGAATTCCCACTTACATCTAAAGTTGCCTGCTTTATGGATGGACTTTGATTAATGGACATGTGGATAGCAACCTGGGTTTCAAAATAATCATTCACAAGCTAAAAAAAACTAAGCTAGTACTATAGATGAAACATCATAAATCAAGCAAAAGCTTCTACCTTTACTATGCTCGCGGTGTTGTAGGAGTGACAACCTTGCCTTGAAGTTAAAGTGTAATAAAGCTATAGTGTAACAAAGTATTGCTAACAAAATCCTGCAATATAAGATAGGAGCCATTCACATGGTGTGTTTGGATACAATTTTGGATCTGTGTTGGATCCGAAAATCGCATCCCAAAACGCTGCCGTGATCGCATCCAACACGTATCCAACAGGCACCTGCGTGTTGGATGCAGTAGGATCGCAGCCTATAGTTTAAAATAGGGCTCCTGCTGCATCTTTCAGATCAAGAATTGTCATGTTAGTTCTTGGGACATATCCGAAAGACGGATCCAAAAGGCACAATGAGACACACATCAGCGATCCCTTGTGTGAACGCCGATGCGTGTGTCATACTAAAAGCAATGTAAAACACATTGCTATTTATTAGATTCGTTTTTGATGGATCCGACAGATGGATCCAAACACGCATCTAAACGCGTATGTTCAGACGGACTCAACACGCCGTGTGAACATACCCTTACGCATACAATTTGAGAACATATCCACCTCATAGGGTTTTTTTTCCTTACACTGAATCAACACAGTAGGGTTACAGATTGGATCTTGATGGACCTGTATGTTATTTCGACTATGTAACTATGTAACATGATTAAACCAATTAAAAGTTAGATGTAATTCATCAACAAATCAGAGTAATATGTTACATGTGTCTTCCATGTTTTGACCAACCTAGCACTTTAAGTTGTGCCCTGGACCATGAAATTATGAAGATTTCTCACCTACAATCATAATTAAAGAAAACTATTTCAGTCTGTAGTAACAAATAAAAAAATATTGCAATACACAGTTCATATTTTATACATATGCATGTACACCAGACTTGATACATTTTTGCCAGATGCCACAAGAAATTCATATTTGGTCTCTAGCATCTTGCTCTACTGTATGAATTGATCAGTCCTTGAACATTATGTGTAGTTGGGAACTCTATATGTTACAGTGTAAAAAAAAATAATATTGTCATGTAAAGGCAAAGACTGACCTTGACTTTTTTAAGTATTGGCCATGTATTGTATCAGGGTTCAGTCTACTATCCACTATTCTTCAGCATGTGTATGTAGAATGAATGATGATGTTATGTTACCAAATGATATATCAGTGATATGCATGTATATATATTTAGTGGTCAAAAATAAATATTCTGCATATTTATGCATATTTATTTTGATAACATAAAGAGGTAAGCCGGAATACATATTTATATTTGGTAGGTGAATTCAATATGTTCCATGTTTTATATGTCTCTCTATTTACTTATAGCAATAATAACAGTTTTCAAATGCACCTCTTTTTTCATGTGGAATTCAGACCCACAGTCTAAAACTCCTCTCAAAATACTTGGGACTTCACAATACCCATATTTTAGATAGTGCTCATATTAAATATAAACCAAGAACTCTTTGTTCGAAACATGTCAGTGATTTGATCTGTGCCACCAGTTTCTCATGATTTTTAATACTATTGAAATAGATGGATGTTTTTATACAATTTCTGTGAGCAAGATTGCTGGATTTGAACTTTTCAATGTTTGACACAACACTTATCAGAGGAGTCTTCTGTGCAATCTTCATATCATGGTTGGAGTGGTGAGCTGGCATACTTTTGTTTATATTAGCGCTCATATTTACCACAAAGAGCTTCTCCCCCCACAGGAAAAGTTACAGCATCCATAACATCTAACATGTAATTAATTACTTCATTAACACAAATTCTTTAAGTGCTCATTACATTTCAGATATTGTCAAGTGCAATGGATTTCAGACGAAGACATAGTAATCTATACATGTTAACAAGGAAAGAAAAGGTTGTGTTAGAAAATCAAAACCACCTTTCTTTTTTTATATCTTCTGTAATCAGTGGTTTAGCTCATCACAACATTCATTACTTTGTGTACAGGTGCATTGACTTTTCTACCACTTATCAGACTGGGTTGCACTGGTTAATTGTTTTCCTCTAGTTAGAAAATATACAAACTCCTGACTTGTTCTACTCTGATAGTGTCATTCATTTGAGGATACCTGTAGAATTCACTTGTCTGTTTATTGGGGGTTTTCATGGATATATTTTGTAACATAGGAAAAAGGAAGATGTATAAACTTCAAAGGTAGGAATTTACTATGTCATGTGTTTAAAACGTTATCAAAAGTATTGTATAACCATAGAGGGTTGAGCAGATGTTCCAATATCTTCCAATATCAGAAGATATCTTGAAAGCTCCTAAACTTTTTCTTGACATTATTAAAACATACTATAAATCTGCAAATCATTTATTGTCAAATCATGTTATATGTTTTGTGATTACTAGTTAATCATCAGCTGCCATTCATTTATCATTACTATATCACAAGGCATTATGGGAAAGGAGCTGAGAAGCCCAGGCACCCTCAGTTGGATGTAACAAATCCTCAATTTGCTTTTGACCCACCGGGTCTTGAGAAAGCAAAAAGGATTTTAGCTAAGCCAGTATCCCTCATCTGCAGACAACGCTGTTTCGGGATTTTTGTCCCTCATCAGTGCAGAGCAGAGCAATACTGGCTGGCTGTGTGGGAGGCAATGAGTGGCTCAGAAAGGGGAGCATCTTCCCTTGAGGAGAGCACCGAACGAACGGCGTGTAGAGCTATGTTTTGCCTTTTTGCCCTCTACTAAGCATCTGCATATCACAAGGCATTATGGGAAAGGAGCTGAGAAGCCAAGCTCCCTCTGTTGGATGTAACAAATCCTCAATTTGCTTTTTAACCACCGGGTCATTGTTAGTCACCCATGTAGTTCTGCCAGTTTCAACCTTGACTTATCCTATGTGTGTATTAAATTTTTGTGTTTCTTCCATTGCTATACTCCACCTTCTTAAAATTCAAAATTTAATTTAATTTATCTGCAGTAATGTATGAGAACATTACTAACAACTATCATCGCTATTCATGTACTGTATGTATTGGGGGGATGTTGAAGACTAACCAGGGGTTACAACTAAATACTATTAATTGCAGGTATAGAAAGCAAATTAACATATTTGTATCAATAAATTATTTTACTTAGTCTCACAAACTTTCCACCACAGATTAAAGTAAATAATAAAATACAACCCATTAAAAAAAAACTTCAGTGATATATTCTTTTTTGTGTTGCCTTACATAACTGATTTCAATATTCTCCATGCCTCATAATTTATAACTATACTACACCCTTGAAAATTCACATACTGGAATCCTTCTTCTTCTAGTATTATATTACAAGAGTCCAAGAAAGAAGGACAAGGTTGGTCCACACCTTAGTTTACTTTACTTTGTTGTTAATATTATTATTAATAATTATTTTACATTACGATAAAGCTGTGGTTATTAGTGATAGATTTCTCCTGACCAAACTGTAACCCTATCAAATTTTTTTTTTTTTTTACTATACACTAATTTTAGATTAGGCACCCTTGTTCTTTTGTTAATTTGTATGTACCTTCTTCCTTCTTTTCTTCAAGCTATACAGATTAAGTTTGTCTTGAGATTCAGATAAGTCTTTCCTTATAACTTGAGACTTTCCACCATTTTTGGACCTGTCTGGGGGCTTGATCTATTTTATCAATGTCTTTTTGTAGGTGAGGTCTCTAGAACTGAACACAATGATGTGGTCTCACTAGGGCTCTCTACAATGGGATCACAACCTCCAACTTTTTACTGGTAAACCTCTAGCTATACAGTTAAGCATTCAACTATTGACTCATTTTTAAGCTTTCAAAGGCCAGTACCCATAAATCCTTCTCTTTTAAAGTTCTGGCTAACACAGAGCTGCAGTTTTCATTGTTTTGACCATTATTCTCAAAAAGCTAAGTCCTTCTCCTATCAACCCTAGTACCCTTTTTTGTGTCATAGGCATACAGGAAAATCTTACCCATCATAGCTTAACATACACTATGTCACTTACAGAAGGCACCTTTGTGGTATACCACTTGTCAACAGTCTGTTCCGCTTATGTTATTAACAATAGCACTCAAATGTATGTCTCTTACCGACTGCAAATCCAGTGAACTATCGAGCTAATATGTCCAATTATTAAAGTATTAATGACCTCTTTATGTAGAACTGTATAAATGAAAATCCAAGTAAGTGATAACCACAACATCACCTTCATCCAAGACTTTTGTGACATGGTCAAAGAAGTCAGTGACAGTAAAGCCATGCTCTTTTGATTTCAACTATTTTAAATTTTTTCAGAAGATTTTCTATTATCTTTACTACTGCATATGTTAAAGGACTTTTCCAACATTTTTTTTTTATTATTGCATGACAGTGAGAGTTAGTGGGGGAGTTTTTAAAAATGTTGGAAAACCCCCTTAAGTGAACTGGCTTTAGTAATTTGCTTCCTCAGTATAACCCTTTAATAGGATGGGAACAATAGTTTTCATTTTCTAATCAGGAACATCTCCTTTTAGAAGGGTCTGGCCAAACAAATTAGTTAGGGATGCAGTAATCACCAGAGCTGTGCTCTCCTAACTAGAGATAATGTCATATGCAAACACATTAGGATTTTTAAATTAAGCTTCTAAAAATACTGAACAAAGTAGCCATCACAGATTTCATCAAACATGTAAAAAGTGCAGCGTGGTTTGCAATTTTTTGGTTAAAATTACTAATACCATAACAGAAACCCAAATAACCACATTATAGTCAAAAGGATCTATCAGGTGCCATTGGTGTCTGTTATCTAATGATACAGTATATCAGTTGTTATGATGGATAACAACACAGATGTGAGCTTAGCCTTATCTGCATGAATTTAGTTATTTTTCATATAAAATTTTTAATTCCATTTTTTTTCTTTTCTGTTGCTTACATACCTGAAAATGGTTTTATTTCCCTTCTTCACAGATTAATTTGTGCTTTAATATGTTTTGCCTCCTTCTAATTGCATACAGCTCTGTCAGTTACACTTCTTTTTTATGTCTTGTAAAGGTAGACTTCTCTTACTATATTAGGACTCATTCTTATCTAAAATCTGGTCTCCTTTTGATAACATGTGGTTAGCTTTATGCCCCTATACATTTAATTTGTGAAATGGAATAGTGTAGATTACAACACTATTCTATTACAGAAATACTGTGGAATGTATATTGACATAAAAAAATATAAGTTCCCTCCATATTTTAGTTGCTTTTAGGATATCCGCTTTAATTAGTGTCCACCGGGCTCTTTTATTTCACTTGTTTAATTTATTTTCTAAAATTAACTCTCCTATTTCTTTGAATTTAGTCTTTCTAAAATATAATGCTTTGGTTGCAGTATAGCATTGCTTAAACTTTGTTTTTATGTTGAATCATAAAAAATCTATGGTCACTGGCCCATAATTTCATCTGTTTTAACCTCAGACCCCAGATCCACATTTGTAAATACTTAATCTAGAATGTTATCTTCTCTGGTTGATGACTTAACCATTTTCTAAATAGTATTATTTAATAATGTTAAAACAGAGGTTTGGTGCAGTCAAATTCTCATGACTACTAGATATACAGAACTCAATGTTTTACTTCCAAACTCATTTTGATGATCATCACTCACATGATCCGTGAGACAAAATTTGTTCCACCTGAGGAAAGCTTCAACGCTGAAATTCATTTTAGACTATAAAATACAGTACATTTCTCAGGCTGTAATATAAATCACAAATCATTATGTAAAATGACTTTATGTTGAATTTGTGTAGATTCTTAGATGATCTCAAGGGAACATTCATATAGGGAGTGCTCTTATAGCTCTGCTTATTTAAAGGGAAATGAACAATGTCCACTTACTCAATTACTGCATTTTAAGTTACAAGGTATAAAAGAAATACAAAAACCTGTGGTTTACTTTTTGTATTGTTTTCTTGTTTTGTGAGTTGGTACTGGCCAATAGCCTATGACTAAGGGCTAAGTTGCTATCTGACTCAGATCCACCACTTAGGATGATATGTATGATTTGTGGTGCCCAGGTGCCATTTTTTTTTTTGTGTGCATTAGTAGCGTAGAATGTGCCTGAATCTATGAACTTGTTCTACTGCGGGTCATAGATTTAGCGCTTTCTAGCTGCAAAGTGACACTTCAGGCTCAGGTAAACCACCTGTTCGAGCAGTAATGCCATACTAAAGCTATAAATGTGTAGCTTTGTACAGTTGTAGTGCGACACCTCCAGCACGCACCCCAATCTCAGACACATTACAAAGTGCCGTGGGTGCTCTGTAATGCTCCTGATATTGGAGTGCGCCTGGTTAAAAATAAAGAGAATGGGACTGCGCTAGTTTTTGGGCTGAAAAGCTGCCAGACTTCTGGTGCAGCCCCGTACATAAATGTCACTCTTGATGTCTTGTGTTATTTAAAGTATTGATGTGATTTAATAGAGCTTAAAAGTTTTGATTGGATGCTGGACATCTTACCTTTTTAAGATGTTATTACATGTAACTGAGGTCCGCCATATTTGCATGCATTCCAAGCTAACCCATGAGCAGTTGAACTTGATTTTGGCTACTCTTGCTGTTCAATAATTTATTTTTTTCATCCAAAAAGCAGATAGAGACTATGGGCGAATTGTCAGAAAAGTGGCGTATCCATGCCAGTTTTAGGCGCATTAAATCAGTGTAAAGTGCGCCAGAAAGTCCGATCCTCTCAAAAATCTGGCGTCAGGTATACCTTGCATAGAAAACTTAATGCGCCTAAAAAGGTGCAATGCGCCAAAAAAGCCGCATTGTGCAAATCTCGGCACATAGCATATCATTGGTAGTGTATGTAATGTGCCTATCGGGGCGCATTGCGCGACGTAGGCGCACAGCGTACCATATTTAGGCACATTACAATGTGTCGTGCCCGGCGTATAATGCACTTAGTTTTGGTGTACGACAGTTCATTTACTTCAAGAATATGGCATCAAAAGTGGTTTGGCGCAAAATAGACCAAAAAATTGGCATTGGCGTGTTGGGACATGTCGCCCTTTATTGTCTTGGTAGTTCTACTTTTGTATGTATTTTATATCTTAAAAGAATAAAGTCATTTCTATTTCAATAGGTAAATTTGCATATGTGTCTCTCTGTCAAATTTAGGTATTTTTAACCGGTATTTTAATCTAAAAATATTCTTCAAAATGGTAACCATCATCACTTTATAAAGTTATCACCCATCTGTGCACACTGAGTGGTAGGTCAACATAGCTGTTTAATAATATTCTATGTGTTTTATTTCCAAGGTTCATTTAGTAATAGAGTTCCTGCTGCTAGGCAACAGTGAGAATTTTTTTTTTTCTGAACACGATATCCTTTCTTGGCTCTTTGTAAATCTCCTCCTTTTGACAGCCGACATTGTAAAACAACATATTATAATAATAGATGTCATGGATGTAGCCCACACCTGAGATATATTTAATGTATTTTGTAATATGTTCTAGTTAGAATTAGAAATTGTTGTCCCTTGATTGAGAATTTTAACATACAATAATATGCCATTTTATTATTGATTGTCCACTAGCAATTACATTACAACAGTAGACCTCTGTAATAGACTCATTCATAAAATCTAACCAAGTTATGCAACTTTTGTGTGATTATATAATTATAAAACTTTTAATAAAGTAACCTATTCAAGCATTGACTAAAAAGAAACTTGGTAAGTGGCAGCATTATTTTAGCTCATCTATGAGATGCTGTCCCCTTTGGCAGAAAAAGGATTAGACTTGTTAGCTGAATGGCTTTTCCATAATGTCAGGTCAGTTACATGTGACATAGTAAGTAAAGAAAAATTATCAGTTGATCCATGGATAAAATCTACAATATTCATTATGTACATTAATTCAAGTATATTTTTAAGAATAGATTTTTAAGGTAGACCAGTAAACCGTATTACCATATATGACAATGACAAAGAAAAAAAACCCATGCAATTTATATATTAAATAAAGTAAAAGCATATTGAGTGCATACAAGAAAAAACATATGAGGATGGCATATATCGTACAGTTCACAAAAATACTGTTATATGTTTATTTAGAAACTGTATTTCTAGATAGAGATTTCCCGTGAACTTATTTGTTCTTGTCCTTTAATCAATTGCATAGCTGATGAGGAGAAGGTGTGGTCCGCCCCAGGCAGCATGTCTCTTAGTTCACATCTCTGGCGGCACTTCAGTGACGTGAAATGTTGAAGAGCGCATCCGTACTTTAGTACTGCGCAGCAGTGCACTGCTCTGAGTCCCAGAGCCAGCAACCGTCACATGTCACTCTTGCCCTCCTGCCGCCCCAGAACAGGATCATCCCAGGCAGGCATATAAAGTGTGCCTCGGCCTGTAATGTGTATACATTATGTTATATGAGGTTGGCTGGTATGACAGGAATGCTGGTACCTGAAGTTACATAGCAATAGCTGTGGAACTACAAGGACCAGCATACCAATCTATATATTTATCAAGACCTAAAGCAGCTGCTGTGGAACTTCAAGTACTAGCATTCCTGCCACACCAGCCAGTCTGAAAGATAAGGTGCTGTAAGTGCCATAAAGGATATAAAATGAGAGGGGTGAGAAACTTAGGAACAGCCCTGGGAGCGACAAACTCTGGGAGAGCCCTGAGCGGCTAACGCTCTAGCTATGCCTGTGCCTTTAATTACACCATGCTGTCTTTTAGATAATGGTTAAAAAAAAGCTGCACTAAAACAGCTTTTCTCAAAAACACTTGATAGTTCCAAAACAATCTACTATTTTCAAAGATAGATTATATGGTCTTAGCTGCCATACATAACATGCACACTTTCCCTATAATCACTATACCAAACTATACTGTAATTCCACTACTTACAATACT
Organism: Phyllomedusa bahiana; assembly: GCA_025379985.1. Taxonomy (NCBI): domain Eukaryota; kingdom Metazoa; phylum Chordata; class Amphibia; order Anura; family Hylidae; genus Phyllomedusa; species Phyllomedusa bahiana. Next base: position 88,302 of record JAODAL010008617.1, on the reverse strand, counting down.
TTTAATAGTCATTTGAACCTCTGCAAAGCTTCAACACTAAAACCATACTTTTTTAAAACCCAGAAAAAAGCGCTTTTGGTACTGTGCCATGGATCGTCGCAGATCATTTTACCAAATTATTCTTCTTTCCAACTGACGAATCTCAGCCCGAAAAGATGTCTTGATCCTTTCATATTAATAAAATTGTATCCTTATGACATGTACCACTATCAAAGATGTGAAAGATGAACAATTCAGGGCTAAACCCATTCTAGTGGTACCACTAAATTCAACCTTCTTGGACAGGATGTCAAATTTCTTACTCTAACCACTGATGCCTGTCAGCCAGAAAACACAGCAGCCAATTACATAGTTCCATAACTGAGCACACTTTATTGACATACATTTTTTTATATACTTAGTAGCCACAAAGTCATCTGTGAGAGATAACGGCAGTCAGTTCAGGGTATATAGAGATCACCAAAACAATTAATAGACTTTCTTTTACTCACAGAACCCAGAGGATTGTGCGTAGATTGATATCCACTCTTCAATAGCTCTACCACATTGAAAATTGGGGAAGAAGATGGTCCGAAAACACCTTAACACCCTGTTGTGTTCTGCCTAACCAGTGGATTTCTCGTCCCAAAAAGGACAACTCCACCCTACAGAGGCTATCCCTGTAATGCCCTAGTTAGTATAGGACCAAAATCATACAGAGGTAGGCAAAAAGAGACATAACAAGACAGGTCTAGGAAAAATAGCTTGTCTGTTCCCTTTACGTTTCACCATATATAAGAAATTACGGTTCCCCAGGGGGTTATATCAATCAATGGTGTTAGATAAAATGCACAATAATGCCAATACAGAGTATACATATATCCACCAGAGGATAAAAAAATGTGCATGCATATGCCAAAAAAGACTGGTGGCATTGAACATTGCAGATAAATAAAAAGTTGTGGGTAGGAGTGTTAAAAAACTCCCACAGATATCCCCTGTGGCCAGCTAGAATGATAACATCTGACCAATCTAACACCTTTTTTTTCTTAAGGTATTTGTAAAAATTCCATTTTAGTTTCTTTTTTTCAGTGATATGATTTTATGTTGATGAGACTTAAAAAATTATTTTTTTGTCAGTGATTTTTGGTGCACACTTTAGACACGTGAGCACCAATGTGTTAAAATATGCTGAAAATAACGAAGTGCTTGTGTAACTGCAACCAATAGCAATATGACATAAAAACTGGTTTCATGCCCTTTTTAAATGGTTCTGTGACTTCTAGTCTATATTTTTTTTTACTTACTTATGTTACTTTAGGTATCTTACACTTTTTTTTTTACTTAAAATATAAAATACTTTTTACAATATTGAAATTGTGATCATAGATTCTTTGTAATTATAGCTTATGAGCAACTTTAGGCTACAGAATGTTGTCTCTTCAACTAAGGGTATGCTATTTATTGGATAGAATAGCATAGACTACCGTGCTCTCCTGTCCCACAAATAAAACCTATGCCAGCAAATTAAACCCAGTAAAAAGTAAATTATGCCTGGTCTATGAATGATTAAGGCTATGTACTTCTAAATACCCCTTTTTCAGTATTCAGATGTATATGTATATATGTGAAGACATATCAGAAGTGAACAAACCATAACTGCGACAAAAAATTAAATCCCAAAATGTTATCATAATTTATCAAAAAACAAACCAAGTTATACCTAATCAATGTATTTTATGCTAAAAATACCTTTGTTTCCTATTGAATTCATCTACGTGCTTATGGCTAGCACTGGACAATTGAAGCACTCTAAGAGATTTAAAAAAACGCTCAGTTAGAAGTTCAGGTCCATACACTTGTCCACAGAGCGAAGAATTAATGTAGTGTTCGTGTAGTGAAGGTATTCATCTTCATTTCTCAGGCCAACAATTGAATGGGCTTGAAAACCTCTTTCTAAGTCAGAAGTATGCTAAGAGCAGATGCCCTCACCTGCCCTTTCCCCTCTTAGCAAGCCATACAAAGTGTTTCACTAGAGACAAAGAGGAAAGGAAAATGCACCTCTTGTAAAAATGTGAGGTCCATTGTAATGTAGTCTATTCAGAATTTTAGATGATCAGCAACAGCTCTTTCCAAAACATTCCCTTTAGAAAATGTCTTACTGTCAATTCTTCTTTGAAGGAGGACTACTATAAGTATTTTATAAATGGTCATTTTTCTGTATATTGAACATGTTAAAAAAAGAGAGTTTTAGTAGCTTACATCTTTCCAACGTTATGAGTGTTTAGAGCTATAGAACTGAAGCTGAGGATCATTTGATATTTTTTCCTCAATATAACACTTTTACTCTCACTTTTATTCTTTTTTCTGGAAATACATAGTAAGAATTACCAGAGAACAAAGCATAAGATAGAAAGTGCCGTCTAATAGGGGAACCTGAATAGAGGAACTGCAGGCATTGGACCCATTGATAACCTGGTCAATTTTGACCCATTTTATGTGGTTTCCATGTACCATTGCTACAATTTTTCCTGTAAGATAATGTGAATATTTATACCATGGACTGTGCCCTTTACAAATGTTAATTGCCCATCACTGTGCTTGTATCCCTTAAGTTGGTAACTAAACCCATAAAGACAAACACACAAAGTGTGAATAGTTGTATAGGTACTCCACTACAGATAACCAGCTTTAAATCCTGTAGTCATGTTGTATTCTGAATCGGTAGAGATTGATGTACTATCAGTTAATATATTTATTCACACCTAAGTTCATTCTTGTATGTGGTCCTAAAACAAGATTTCTTCTTTGTTTCTATAGACATACTCTACTAAAAGTATGAGCCCAAAAAATGGAATAAAACAGTGACCCAAAATTACACTATCTCCCTTGACAACAGCCTTGCAGATTCTTGACATCATCTCAACCAACTTTATGATGCTTTTTCAAAAACCTCATATGCATTCCCATATATGCTGAGCACTTGTTAGCTGATTTTCCTTCACTCTCCTGTTCAACCCACCACAACCATTTGTTTTGGGTTAGGGAAGAGTGGTTGCACCACACTGTTTGCAATGATGCACCTGTACAGTAGAGTGCCACCTTATCCCTCATGCTTCATGGTTGAAACTTTACATCCAGACCTCATGTACTAATTTGTCTATAGAAATATGAGATTTTTGAGTGAAGCAATTTGTATGTCCACAATACAGTAACATTGTATATTTTGATAACTGTAACATACTATACGACAGTAGATAACTATACTAAGAAGACTAAGCAGAATTAGATTCAAACAAAAACGATAAAAAAGTTGTCACAGGTATCTGGAGCTATGCTGACTGCAGTACATCCCACAACTGCTGGAGGGTGCGTGGGAGGTGGTACATAGAGAAAACATAAGAATCAAGGTGGTCCCACAGATGTCCAATTGGGTTCAAGACTGGGGAATTATTTGGCTGTAGGGAAGACAATCAGTATGTATGGGTATAGGTATATATTGTTGCCGAAAAGGATGAGAGCCAGTCTTTTAACCAGAGGAACGTAACAAGTATGTATGCCGAGTGGGGTAAGCATTCATCTATTCCTGAATACCAGCATGTATGGGTGTTAGTGATCTGCAAGGAAAGAGTTATACCCAAATTTGAGAGAGCCTTCCACATGGATGAGTGGGCCCACAAAACATTCCCAGACCATAACATTGCCATCTCCAGTTTGGTTTCTTCTATCGAAGGTTGTGTGGTATTTGTTTTCTGATATTTCTCGTCTGACACACCTACTTCCATATGTTTGATGAAGTGGATAACATGACTCATCAGAGAAGGCAACCCCATGACAATCAGCAGAGGTACCATTCAGATATTGAATTTTAACCTTTTCTGTTAGAGGTGAAGTGATTTTTTTTTTTGGACACATGTCTGGTAGCCTTCTATTTCATTTTGGTGGTGAGCTGTTCTACTGTAGAATTTTGGTCTACTCTCACCAATGATCAAGTCTTTTTGCCATTCTGATAAATCACCCCTTTTACCAATAAGGCAATTAGGGCTTTTTTGTGCAGATAGCCTATTGCACACCTTGTATACCATGAGTTCCTTCATGAGTTACGTGCTGTCAACATTAAAAATAGCAAGTGTCATCAAAATAATGTGATTTGACTACATAGATCAATAGATATATATATCAATAAATATATGTTAGTGTCACTAAGTCATTGCACCTTCATTACATAAAATAAAGGTATGATAACAATGTAACTAGCCACACATGGGTCAGGGGGGTGTATCTGCTTTGGGTATTCCATAGGATCCATTTATACTAAAGAATGTATATGATCCATCCTTTTTATATTGTGAAGCTCAGTCTTTTTCAGACCCACTGCAGTGCCAAAGGCAACATATAGTTTTCCTACTACTGATTGGTGTTTGAGGGGAAAATCCAAGCAGTAATGTGAACTCTCAATGCACTGCCTTACAGGCTTCCTCTGAAATAAGCTTGTTCTGACATACTTCTCTGAAGTGACTCCACTTGCTTTTCAGTTAAATAATTAATTGATGATTGATAATCAGAATGGCATCTATGTGGAAAGAGAAGATACCAATTCAAGAGAAAAACCCTTTTTTCTTATTAAGATGAACAGAAAATAAAGAGAAGTCATCATGGATATTAGAAAGTAAGAATCACAATAACATGTTTATTTCTGGGTTATTATCTTTTTAAAATTCATCAACCAGCATTAATATATGCTTCTGAATGACTACACCTACTGAAACAAACGTTCATGGCAAGAGAGAAGCGCAGTTTTGCAGAAATTCTTATTCCTTATACATTGTTAAATGTAAAAGGGCCTATTCATGTCTAGATCCACTCTTCAGAATATTATTTCTAAAGAATATATTTCTCTTGTATTGGAAAGTCAAGGAGTTTTCTTTTTTAAATCCTCTTGCATTACAGTTTCTACAGTCTGAGATGGTGAAAGGAACAAAATACAGCCTTTTTTTTCTCTGTAAGTTAATAACCGCATTTGATCGGAGACCTTTTAAAATTGACTGGTGCTATATATCTAAACTTGACATATATTTACAATGGTCTGGAAATTTAAGGAAATACGATTAGTGTGAGGATACAAATACCTATAAATTATATAACTTATATGGATCTGTGTGTGCGTGTGCATACAAATGTGAAGGATCCATGTACCCACATCACCCGGTTATATTTGTATCTATTGCTGCACATTTACATATATATAGGTACCCAGTGTGTATTGTAACAGAGAATTGTTTTGCCAGATTTAAAGGGTATTCATTTCTTTGTTAGAAAAGTGAATCAAATGTATCTATTAAATAGAGCATTTCCATTCCATAAATCATGTCCCATTGTATTTGACCCTAATCATACCATCTCCTTCAAATCTTAATAGTAAAGGTGAATTGAAAATGTGACACACTAGTTGTTAAATAAAACAGTAACCTATGCACTTGCAGTGCTTTCTATATGACCTACTTACATACTACTTCACCCTCCCTGTGGTATGATTAAAAGCTGCTTTGAATCCACCATTCCCTCAAGGGATTTGAGGCTAGAATTTAACAAACTGCTGAGAAGGCTTAAGTCAGTAAGAGCCTGGGCTTCCCTGCAGCTTCTTCCAGCTAATTCACATGTAATTAAAAATAAAATACATTTTTCAAAGAAACTCATGTTTTAATGTAGTATTTTAAATGTCCATATCTGTTTCAGAATGGTAATCATTTTAGGTGTTCTTATTGGCAAGACTGCATCTTCATTGCTGGAGGTGCCATTCTGTCCAGCTATTTAGCTAATTTCACCTTGATACTTAGCAGAATAATAAACACTAATTAATCTCTAATAAGGCAAGCCTTGCAATGCAGAAAATAAAAAATGATAAATTAATTTCAAGTTCATCACTACTAATAAAATATATTATATATACTATAATAATATATATATATATATATAGTATAATATATATTATATATATTATATATAAAATATATATATATATATGTAGTTATATATTAATATATATATATATATATATATATATATTTATATATAATATATTATATATATATATGTAATATATATTAATATATATATATTATATATATAATATAAAAATATATAACCACATATATATACTAGAAAATTTTATTAGTATATATGCAGTTATATATAGTTTTATACACACACACACACACACACACACACACAATGGTCGCTCAGGTTACATTGACCTCAGGATGCAATGTCTTCATCATACAATGGTCTTTACTGGGACATTGTATGTGTCTAGTCTGGTTTACCAAACACTGACCCAGATAATTATTATGAACAGTGCTTGCAGTGATTGGCGGTTTAGTAGTACCTCTCTACAGTACAGTATGATCCTACATGTCCTGTACTGCTTTTTATTTGTGCTAGGATTAACGGCTTATATGAACATCAGGTGAGGACTCCCTATTTTTAGTTTTTTGCTACATTGAGCATAAAGTACATGACGCATAGAAGCTCCTGTCCTCAAAGTAGGAAGTGATCTCCAACTTCCAGCAGTTCTTTCTGATGTTATATGTAAGGACTTTCTTTATCTGTATTACTTATCTGCATAACTTTCTCTAATCTCCATTATGCATTATGTTGGAGTTACATTTTTGGGCCATAGAACCAATTACCAGTTACCCTTAGGGTTATGGTTTCAACATACAATACTCACCTGGAACTGATTAATATTGTATGTTGAGGGGACACTGCATGTATGTATATATATATATGTGTATGTATGTATACAGTATATGTATGTGTGTATGTAAATTGTGGCGGTGCGACCTTAGAAGATCACATTTCTCCGCCACTAGATGTTCTGCAGCAGCTGAGTTCCAAGTTATGGGTTACCAAGTTGCTGCCTGTCAGTGAGGAAGTGTCAGCAGTCTGGCAAGGGTAACCAGGAGTTAATTACTCAGGTGGTAATTAGGAGAGTTGCTCAGCTGAAGGTCAGTAAAATAGCCTGGGCGTCAGTATACCCGAGGGGTAGTGTGGGTCTCAGTCTGTGGAGGACGCGTGCAGGCCTTGTCCAGCAGAGTATCCTGGGTTCTTCCCCCTAGGCTTGAGAGAAGCCAGGGCCCCAAGGATATATTTTTACAGTGTGAGTACATGTTTGTGGGGCTGGGTAGTAGACCCAGACCACTGCTAGAGAGGGACTCTCTGTACGTTTAGTTAGTGGCTGGACGGCCTAGGATTTTATTTTGTTTGCTGTATATGTTTCCTGTGTTGGAGAATAAAGCTGGCGGAAGCCAGATTTAATGAGAAACCTGTGTCGACCCGCTGTTCCGTTTACCAAAGCAGCGATCCCAGAGCGAGAGTGTCCACCAGGCCGGGCCAAGATGGTGGCCAAACACGAGTGAATGCTTACAAAATGTACACATATACACCTGGTCTTGATTCTTAAGGTACTTATTGCTTAATGGTATAGAAATATGAGGTACAAAGGTTGCTTTTCCTCTTGGGATCCTAAGCCTTTAGTGTATCCAAGTTTCCCTTAAAAGCTGAGAAAAGCTTTTAGAACTTATTATACGGATTAAGTGAACAGTACCGCAGCACGGATCTGCTTTGAATGTGATTGGTATAGATGCAGCTATGCTTATTGAGATGTTTGACGCTTTATCATTGCTGTGTCACAGAACTTTACATTTAATGGCTCTTGAGATAATAGATCTTTCTTCATCAAGTTATCTTTGTCAAGTATTCTTTGCTATATCCATACATTGCATTAACTCCATCCCGCCGCAGCTTATTTTTTTCACGTCCATTTTCCCTCCCCGCATTCACAGAGTCATAACTTTTTTTTTTTTCATCTGCACGGTGTCTTGGCCCATTCCGGGGGTTTCTTAACTCAGAGATCACCGCTTTGGTAGGTGGAATGGCACACCGACAAAGGCTTCTTCTCTCTGGCCTCAGCCTGTTTTATATTGGCAAAGGTTTACAGCATTCAGCAACAAAAACAAATCAAAACCTCGGCCGTCTGGCCACTAACTAAACAGAGAGGTTGCCTCTACTACTGCACAGCACCTCCAAACACCAGAGTCCTCACCAGACTCTCCTAGTTCAGGCTTCTCTTAAGCCTCTCGAGCTATTCTCCAGCTTCTCTGCTACACTGCCAGCAAGCAGACCACACCCCCTTAACACCTGCAGGCTCAGGCATTTCATAGGCCTCCAGAGACCTGTCCAAAACCTGGCCTGGAACATGGGAACCTAGGTTTTGGGAAAAGCCAGCCCAAAATGGCTAGGCATCAGCTGTACAACATAAGGTCACTCTGCCACAATATATATATTTCCAAAAAAGTTGGGACACTAAACAAATTGTGAATAAAAACTGAAAGCAATGATGTGGAGATGTCAACATCTAATATTTTATTAAGAATAGAACAGAGATGACAGATAAAAAGTTTAATGTGACTAAATGTAACATTTGAAGGGAAAAATACACTCACCGGCCACTTTATTAGGTACACCTGTCCAACTGCTCGTTAACACTTAATTTCTAATCAGCCAATCACATGGCGGCAACTCAGTGCATTTAGGCATGTAGACATGGTCAAGACAATCTCCTGCAGTTCAAACCGAGCATCAGTATGGAGAAGAAAGGTGATTTGAGTGCCTTTGAACGTGGCATGGTTGTTGGTGCCAGAAGGGCTGGTCTGAGTATTTCAGAAACTGCTGATCTCCTGGGATTTTCACGCACAACCATCTCTAGGGTTTACAGAGAATGGTCCGAAAAAGAAAAAACATTCAGTGAGCGGCAGTCCTGTGGGTGGAAATGCCTTGTTGATTCCAGAGGACAAAGGAGAATGGGCAGACTGGTTCGAGCTGATAGAAAGGCAACAGTGACTCAAATAGCCACCCGTTACAACCAAGGTAGGCAGAAGAGCATCTCTGAACGCACAGTACGGCGAACTTTGAGGCAGATATGCTACAGCAGCAGAAGACCACACCGGGTGCCACTACTTTCAGCTAAGAACAGGAAACTGAGGCTCCAATTTGCCCAAGCTCATCGAAATTGGACAGTAGAAGATTGGAAAAACGTTGCCTGGTCTGATGAGTCTCGATTTCTGCTGCGACATTCGGATGGTAGGGTCAGAATTTGGCGTCAACAACATGAAAGCATGGATCCATGCTGCCTTGTATCAACGGTTCAGGCTGGTGGTGGTGGTGTCATGGTGTGGGGAATATTTTCTTGGCACTCTTTGGGCCCCTTTGTACCAATTGAGCATCGTTGCAACACCTTGTTGAATCTATGCCACGAAGAATTGAGGCAGTTCTGAAGGCAAAAGGGGGTCCAACCCGTTACTAGCATGGTGTACCTAATAAAGTGGCCGGTGAGTGTATGTTGATTCAAAATGTCAGTGTCTACAAATGCCCAAAAAGTTGGGACAAGTAGCAATAAGTGGCTGGAAAAATGACATTGAGCATATAACGAACAGCTGGAAGACCAATCAACACTAATTAGGTGAATTGACAACATGATTGGGTATAAAAAGAGCTACTCAGAGTGTCAGTGTCTCTCTGAAGCCAAGATGGTAAGAGGATCACCAATTCCACCATTGTTGCGCAGAAAGATAGTGCAGCAATACCAGGATGGTGTTACCCAGCGTAAAATACCAAAGACTTTAAAGTTATCATCATCAACCATACATAACATCATCAAAAGATTCAGAGAATCTGGAACAATCGCTGTGCGTAAGGGTCAAGGCCGTAAAACTCTACTGGATGCTCGTGATCTCTGGGCCCTTAAACGTCACTGCACCTCAAACAGGAATGCCACTGTCAAGGAAATCACAGAATGGGCTCAGGAATACTTCCAGAAAGCATTGTCAGTGAACACAATCCACTGTGCCATCCGCCGTTGCCAGCTGAAACTCTACAGTGCAAAGAGGAAGCCATTTCTAAGCAAGCTCCACAAGCCCAGCCGTTTGCACTGGGCCAGGGGTCATTTAAAATGGAGTGTGGCAAAATAGAAAACTGTTCTGTGGTCAGATGAGTCACGATTTGAAGTTCTTTATGGAACAGTGGGACGCCATGTCATCCGGACCAAAGAGGACAAGGACAACCCAAGTGGTTATCAACGCTCCGTTCAGAACCCTGCATCATTGATGATATGGGATTGCATGAGTGCTTGTGGCATGGACAGCTTGCATGTCTGGAAAGGCACCATTAATGCAGAGAGCTATGTTCAGGTTCTAGAAAAACATATGCTCCCATCTAGACGTCATTGCTTTCAGGGAAGACCCTGCATTTTTCAACAAGATAATGCCAGAACACATTCTGCAGCAATCACGGCTACGTAGGAGAAGGATCCGGGTACTGAAATTGCCAGCCTGCAGTCCAGATCTTTCACCTATAGAGAACATTTGGCGCATCATAAAGAGGAAGGTGCGACAAAGAAGGCCCAAGACAATTGAACAGTTAGAGGACTGTATTAGACAAGAATGGGAGAGCATTCCTAAACTTATGAAACTGGTCTCCTCTGTCCGCAGACATCTGTTGACTGTTGTAAGAAGAAGGGGGGATGCCACACAGTGGTAAAAATGGGATGGTCCCAACTTTTTTGGGATTTGTTGACGCCATGAAATTTTAAAAACAACATATTTTTCACTTAAAATTATACATTCTCTCAGTTTAAACTTTTGATCTGTGATTTGTGTTTTATACTTAATATAATATTAGATGTTGGCACCTCCACATCAATGCATTCAGTTTTTATTCACAATTTGTTTAGTGTCCCAACTTTTTTGGAATTGAGGTTGTATATATATAATTGTATATATAAGAGAGAGAAAGAAGCCTGGGCCCCGTAGCAAACTTTTGGATGGGGCCCCCTACCCCACCCCTCGCCCGCCTCCCCGACCACGAACATTTACCAGGACATGCAGTTAGATAATGTAGATAATACAAGGGGCAAATACCTCACAATACATATCACCATCATACTGCTACCAAACAAATCCACTATACCAAAACTAATATTACCAATAACACTACTACATATGGACCTGATTATACCGCCAGAACACAACCACAAATTACCCCCACATAGTGACTGAATAATACTCCTACTCTATTACTGATCAGTATACAAAGACCAATAGTACCGCTATATAGTGACCATATAGTGGTATATACTAGTGTACACAGGCTCTGCAGACAATATATTACCTCCATACAGTCACCCTATAGTGGTAGACATCAGTGTACACAGCCTCTGCAGACATATAAATGATTACAGTGCAGTTAGATCTTGACTCACAGGTGACGTTTCTGATAAGTCGTTGACTTTCCCTTTTGTTCTGCATCCAGTCCAGACCATCATGATGACTTCTCCCGGCCGCCACTTGTCCCTGCAGATTTAGACACAAATCTAGAATCCTCACTTTTTCAGCACCTCACTCCCTGCCCACCTGGCTATATGGGGTCCATTTAGGCAAGCAGGGTTTACATAGGCTATAGGGGTCCCCAGATAGGCCAGGTTTAGGTAGGCAATACGGTCCCTACAGAAGCAGGGTTTAGGTAGCTATGGGGCCCCATATAGGCAGTCAAGCAGGGTTTAGGTAGAGTATAGGACCCCATATAGATAGGCATGCAGGGTATAGGTAGCTATAGGGGCAATATATTTAAGCAGTCAGGACTTAGGGTAGGCTACAGGGGGCCCATACAGGCAGGCAGGGCATAGAGGAAGCTATAGGGGCTATATATAGGCAGACAGGGCATAGGGTAGGCTATAGGGCCATATATGCAGGCAGGGAGGGCATAGGATAGGCTATAGGGTCATATATACAGGCAGGGAGGGCATAGGATAGGCTATAGGGGCTATATATAGGCAGCCAGGGCTTTGGGGGGCTATATATAGGTAGGCAGGTTTAGGGCAGGGTTCATTAATGTTAAAAAAATAAGAAACCACTTACTCACCTGCCCCACGCACCCTCGCAACTCAGCTCCCGGCCAATCTGTGTTCGGCACGGCGGCTGCCCACATCAGCACTGTGGGCCAGCGCCTGCGCCTAGCAGGCTGATTAGCAGAGCGGAGCGCCAACTCCGCTCTGCTAACACCGGACAGTCCTAGCTTGAACACTCAGCCCGGAGGGCCCGGGCGTTCAGAAGCAGGATGCACCGGGCCCCGCAGCTCCGTTCTGCCGGCAGTGAACTGTTCTGTTCACAGCCAGCGAACGCAGGAGCAGAACTACCGGGGAGCAGACATGTTAGCAGCTGCCCCGGGGGCCAGGCCCCCTAAGACCTCAGGCCCCGTGGCAGCTGCTACATCTACTACCTGGTAGTTACGCTCCTGATTATATATATATATATATATATATATATATATATATATATATATATATATATATATATATATATATATATATATATATAGATACATTAGCATGTTTTTCTCACTATAATAAGTCCTACCCGTTTTAGGTCAACTAGAATTACCAAAAGGTTTATCCTGATTTCATGTCAGATAGTGAGAAAAACATGGATACATGTCTCTTTATATAGTGTATGCAAACTTCTGGTTATATATATATTGTCTTCTTAAGATGGTCACATTTAAGTATTATTGTTTTTGTGCTGGGCCCAAGACTTTCAAGATTGCCCTGCCATATTCCTGAAAAACTGTATTTAGATTGAGTTACAAAACATAATGTGCTTAAGGATAACTTAAGGATAATAGGAGACATATGTTGTGTTACTGATTCCTTCTAGTGTCCATGAACTTCTATTTGGTCTATCCCCTTAAAATGATTACTATATATATATCCCTAGGAAAGGCTTTTGGCAAATATGGAATATTGACTGAAAATACTCAATATGTTACAGATGTAGCTGGTATTATCACATTTATTTGCTAGTTGTAGCATGTGTAGTAAGGACCTATTTCATCTATACTGAAGCATAAAAATGTAATAAAGCACACATATAAAGTAAACACGGTATGAAAAACGGAAAAAAAATATTTCTAGTAGCCCAGCTGATTTTTCAAGTATGTCTTAGAATTACAGTATCTTAGACACAAAAATTTTAAGTAAGATATACACCTGAACAAAAGATGATATTGATGTCTTCATGTAATTAGTCAAATCACAATAAAAAAAATCACCATACAAGAAATCATAGTAAAAAACAAAACAAAAGGAACCCTATGGACTCAAGTCCAAATTTTATATGCAAATATTTACTGATGAAAACATGTACATATTATTATCGCACAACACTATGACTTAAATTCAAAGCTAATCTAAGAAAAAATGAATTTAACTGCCCTCACACTATGGCTATTAACCTGATGGATTTTTGGGCATGTTCTGGTGCTCAACAATGTATCAAAGTCTACATTACTCTAATGCCCTATGTCTTTGGGAAGTGGTACATCTAGCCATCTAGTGCCCATCCATTTGGGGGTTCTAATATATTTAGTAACTATATGTGGAGACCAATTTATGAATCAGTACTAGGACCTTGGTTACGCAGTGGCAAACTTAATCCTGATTGTCTAAACTGAGCCTTAATGTGATCACATGGAGAATTAGCAATTGATTTTTGGGAGTCAACTAGGGTAATCAATCAAATACAGGATTCATTTGGGTCCTTTGTTAATGTGATTAAAGCATAGTAGACCAGTGTTTTAAGTTGCTTAAATTAGTGCTGTCAGTGCACAATATGCTCGTAATAGTAAAGTGTAAAATATATCACCACCATCATGGCAACTTCTGAAAGAGGGGCTGATACTGATTATAGAATATCAACCTATGCACATATATAAATGAATTCCAAAAGAAGTCAGCTAGTAATGTAGGATTTTGAAATTACACTAAAGAGACAGAATAGAGACAGAATAGATTACTGCATATGAAATTATTCCCTATCTTGATCCTAAACTTTTTTTTTGGAGAAACTTGTTTGGTTTCCAATGTAGAAAAGTACATTTGAAAAAACAGAAAATATATTTGGTGCTCACCCTTATAGTCCACTTAGCTGAATCGCTTACAGACACTTTTTTCTTCAGGCTCCCGGATTATATGAATAGAATTCTGAAAATGCTCCTAGTGCTGGCAGGTACACCAGCTCAATCTCACGATATCACTGACAAGATAAATCTCCAACTTCAGCACAATCCAGTTTAAAAATTTCAAAATTTGTATTGTAAATCCATTAAAACATAGACAGATGAGAATTCTGCTAGTAACTACGCTTACGCGTTTTGGGCAGAAATTAGCCCTTGTTCACAGCATAACATTTCATTACAAACACTGAATTTAAAAGCAACAACTGACACTATGGACCACAAGTATGAAACTCACTTTGTTGCCCATAGCAACCAATCAGAGTACCCCTTTAATTTAATATAGTGCTCTGGAGAAATTAGAGGGGCGATCTGATGTGGTTGGTATGGGCAACAAAGTGAGTTTTAGATTTAGACCGCTTTCATACATGTGGCCGGGCCCTATGTCTCCACCACTTCCTGGGCGGTAACCCCAATCTTTTTAACCCCAGAAAGTAGTTTTCCTTACCTAAAATGTACTGACACAAAAATTTAAACATAAATTTCGGAAATAGTTTTATCTGTAAGCAACAAAAGAGATTTAGGATGTAACACCTGGTTTATACCAACGTCAAGGACATCTTATATGAATGGCATCTAACAAATTGCAGATTCCTGACAAACGACTACGTCAGAGCGAAATGCATTTAAAATGATCAATGAAAAGATACAGTGAGTACGAGCCACAACACGTTTTTACACTATACTAGTATGTTCTACCTCGTACCGTAGTTCAATTTACCTTTACAATGTGTATCACATTACATGTCTACAGAGGTTATGCTAGTCACTTCTTCTACATATGAGACAAGCTTTTTTATACTTTGCTGATATAATAGTACTATATAATTCATGAAGCTTAAGGCTGTGATTTGTCAGGTCCCTGTCAGCATTTTTTAACATAGTTAGCCAAACCAAATATAACATTAAACACAGTATAATAAAGAATATTCATATAGCTAAAACACTGACCTAAAACTCTTCTTCATGTCTTCTGCATCTAGTGTATATGTGAACCACAAGCATTTTTTATGGACCTAATATAAGATGCTTAGGTGTGCATTATGTTAAGACACGCAGTGTCTAGATAGTGACCCTGGAGGAAAATGTTTTTCATTGTATCAACGGCAGGTATGTCATTCAAAGACTAATGGGAACAGAAATTTATAACATACATTAAATTAAATGCCTTTAGCGAAATTTGAATTTTACTGTAGTCTAAAATATAATATTATCTGACAGTGTTATTAATATGATTTGACCATTTATGCAGATCTAAGTTTTGAATATTAGCCATACACAATGTTCAATGTATGCTTGATTATTTTAAAGCACTATAATACATTAGTTTTTTCGGTATGGGTACCTATTTGTTTATCTATGAGATAACAATTTACTGAGAGGTCACCAGTCATGTTAAATATCCAAGTATTAAAGCACATTAAATTGGACAGGTCCAGTGCCCTTATACCGGTAGTCAATAGCTGAAGTGGAATTGTAAATTGAAAATTTAAATAAGCATGTATTATGTTTTATAATTCACACCTCACAAGGGTGTAGAACAGCTCAGTGGATCTTCAAGGGAACCTGTCACATAGGTTATGCCCCCCCTTGCTGAGGACAGCACAAGCTAGTGTCAGACATGTTGTTTCCAGCTCTATATTGAGTCTATATTGAACTAACTGGAAGTGATGCAGAATGAGATATCAGAATATGTTAGGCTGCAATTGGATCTTTGCATTGCTGGATCGGTAAGCTAACCCATAACACCCCTTGACTTCAATTAGGGTTAGGATTATTGTTTTGGTTAAGGATATGGTTAGAGAAAAAAAATGGGTTGGGGAGGCCATGAACGCTAATTTTGTCATAAGTTTGGTCAAGCTTGGGTCGAAAACAAAAGGCCCCCATTAACCAAAAATATCTATCTTTTTCTTATTATAATTGTTATAAAAATTGTGAATCACCCCTGCAGAATTTAGGTCAAATAAGCTATAGACATATGGGTAAAATCTTTACTTCAAGTATTACCCTGCTCCTGTTTTTTCAAGTCTTCCTTACAAAGGGCATGGAAAGTCTGAGTTAACAAAGAAAAACAGGATCAACTGAAGCAGAGATATAAAGGCCTTTGATGTCTTGAAATGGACCACACCAATAATGGACAATTAAACCCTTTTCATGCCAAGTGGCAGCTAAGTATAGAAACATGCATGGCCTTCTGTTTTCATAGCCCTTAGTGTCTTTGGTGTACCAAAACCAATCTTATCGGGGGTATATTGATTTCAGAATCAATTGGTGTTTACAGTCAACACCATAGAATTAGTGACTATGACTGCTAAAAGCTCTGTGTCACATTACACTGTGTGATGCTTTTCTGTGAAATATAAATTACAGCCAGGGAGCAGGTCATATTTTACGTACAAAGCATGAGGTGTCATGAGGGACACAGCTTCAGCAGCTGTCACTAAAACCAGGATGGGTGTCTAACCTTCAGGGACAATAACAGCCCCTCCCTACTTATCTACAGTATGAAACAGGGAATACCCCACAATGACCTGGGGAATGGATAATGAAAGTCTCTAGCCAAAATAAATTTAAATTTGAAAGTCGTAGTTGCAGTATACCTTTATTGACATACTAATATATTTCATAGTGGAATTTTTTCAGGGATACAACATGTATTTGAGTTGAATTATACCTGATCAACTATATGCTTTTGGAACTGAACTTACACTGTGCCGTGAGGGTGGCTTAGTGGTTTGGGCGATGTCATTAACCCGTGCATGCTCATGTAAGCATGACTTCAAAACCAGCAGTGACCATTTTGCTAAGGAGATGGCACAGCAATTTTAGGACAAACACAATTTTTCCAGATGAACTAAAGAAGACTTTGAAGATTACAACCACACAAACATACAATTCTTGGCAGTATTCACTGGGTGGCACAGTCCTTACAATATGGCTCTATGTGACACACTCTCACATACAGTCTCTGTCCTCTCTGTCAGACGGTTACACTTGCAGGTCCTGCTCCAGGGTATAATTCTCTGCAGTAATGCATTGAACCAGTGCTCCTTAAACGTCACAGACAGAGCCGTTCCTACGCTAGACTGCACTTAGGGTGGAGAGAAGAAATTTCTAGCTCCTCTTCCTTAACATGTTGCTCCATGCTTTGACACAGTGCATCACCAATAACCAGAGCCCAAATATATAAAAAGCTTTAACACAAAGGTCTATGTATAAAACTACTAAATAATAGTCATACAGTTACCAAATAACACTGCTATGCAAAACAAAATCCCAAGACTAATATTACCGATATCCTACTAAGGTCATGTATTACCAGCACTTAGTGACCGAATAATACTGCCACACCATGATCACATATCACCAGCACATAGTGACCGAATACTGCAACACCATGACCACATATCACCACACATAGTGACCGAATACCGCCACAGCATGACCATATATCATCACCACAGTGACTGAATAATACCACAACACCATGACTACATATCACCAGCACATAGTGACCGAATAATACTGCACACCATGACCACATATCACCACCATATAGTGACTGAATAATACAATGTACCATTACTAAATAAAAAACTATTATACTACAACCAATATTGCTTCATACAGTGACCATACAGTGATGGATACCAGTTGTACATAGGCTTTGCAGACAGACAAGTGATTATAGTAAAGTTGCAACCAGTAACTCACAGGAGACGTCTCTGATGTATTGTTCTCTTCTCTGATGAGTTTTTCTCTCTCTTTTTCTTCTCCATCTGTTCCAGACCACCATGACATCTTCTCCCATATTCTACTCTTCACTGTAGAATTTACAAAACAAACATCTTCTCCTCACTTTTCAGCTCATCCCTACCAATTCCTATCTCTGTACAAACCCCCCATCCATAGCACCCCAAAAGGTAATAATGACACCCTTTGTGCCTCTAACAGTAAAAGTAGCCCCAAATGGCTTTGAGGCTCCCATTTGTGCACCAAGTTTTAGTCATGTTTTGTATACAATTCTAGGAGGTAGTTAAATCCCCCAAGACAGTAGTACGTAGATACGCCCCAAACTAGGTAGGCAAATAGGGAAACCCCCCTTTTAGGTAGGCAGTCCTCAATTAGGTAGATGTGTAGCGCCATATTAGACTTATAGGGATTTGCCCCCTGTAGGTAGGAATTTGCCACCTGAAGGTAGATGTATGCCACCTATAGGTAGGTATATGACCCCTATAGTTAGGGATTAGGTAGGGATTTGCCCCCTGTAGGTAGGTATAAGCCCCCTGTAGGTAGGTATTTGTCCAATTTAGGTAGTTATATGTCCCTTGTAGGTAGGTACTGTATATACCCCTTCTAGGAAGGGATTTGGTAGGAGTTTCCCCCCTGTAGGTAGGTATATGCCCCCTGTAGGTAGGGATTAGGTAGGTATTTGTCCCCTGTAGGTAGGTGTTTGCCCCCTGTAGCTAGGTACTTTCCCCCTGTAGGTAGGTATATGGTCCCATTAGGTAGATATATGCCTTCTGTAGGTAAATAGGCAGGTGTAATGGTAAAAAGAAAATAAAAAAAGGTAATCACCTCTACATGTTCCCCTGCCGTGCAGTCAGCTCCGTTGTAAGTGGCGTGTCATCATCACACTGCTTATACTGGCACACTGCTCCCAAGATCTCCTAGGCTCCCAAGATCTCCTAGAGACCCAGCATTGCAGGGAGCGTGATGAAAGCCTTGCAGAGCGCTGTATACAAGATTGAGAAGGCAAGGCTAGTAACGAACCGCCCTGCCTTCTCCCTGAACAAGCAGCTGCATAGTTAGTGTGCTAACTCTGAGCAGCCATTTTAAAACATGCCTTTTTGTCCTTCTTCAGCCTTTAGTGTGTTCAAAAGGGGGTGTGTATGATTCGTTTGAACTGTATATCATGTGACCCAGCAGGCTTGATATCACCATACCTTTCCCCACAGTGTGCTCACTCTAGTCAGACAAAAGTCTGTTTATGTAAAAAGCTGTGAGTAGCTACAATGTAGCTGAGTGGCTGGCACTTCTGCCTTTCACCATAAGGATCCTAGGTTCAAATCCCAGCAGGATTTTTTTTTTCTCATTGCACATACCTAATTGAGGTTTCTTTTCTCTTTTATTTATTTGTACTGTTTGACTAATTATAGAGGAGTACAAAGGGCAGGAGTAGAATGACAGCACCTGGGGTTAAACACTTGCTCAGCAGTGAGTGTCTGTGATTACTAAGCAGGGAAGAGACTGACAGTAGCTGCTTGAGATGAAAGGTAATGTCTGAGCATGTGAGGCCAGGATTGAGAAGCTCTCGTTACTGGTTGTATTCCCTGGAGATGAGCTGAACACTTTGAATCACTAAGGGAGCAGCTAAACAAAAATGATAGAGAATTTTTAATAATGATGAATGGTAAAAATGTTTATTATTTAATTTGCAAGCTTCCCACATCAATTTTACTTTGTGGTAAAACCCCTTTAAGAAGGGTGACTCCTTACTATCATGGAGTCTTCTACTGTTTGCCAGATGCCAAATTCTACCTTCTGTACGTGTACTGGTTCAAAATATTGCTTACAGTGTATTACATGCAATATATTGTTTCTATCTGTACCGTACACTGTAGAATAGAGAATAGTTAGATATGGAAATGCAATCAAGGGATTGTAACCTAAGTATTCATGTTAATTTATCTGGTTCAGTGTAGGTAAATAACCGAAACATTTGAATGATTGCAACAAGTAATCAATTTTACCTCTATCTGTATTGCTAATATAATGGTCATCAAGAAGTCTTTGTGGAATTGCCAGAATTTATTATGCCTATTAAATTAGTTTAAGAAATTTCCGCAAGCCTTGTCTTGAGTCTCATCCCAAATCCATTTATCATTCAACTACAATGATAAAATGAATTCAAAAATTTCATGGGGAATTCCTAGACAAATGGAAGATTCATTGTAGAGTTACATCATTGGAAATGTGAATAATATATTTGCAAAGGACATTGACACTTTTGTAGAGATGCTCTGTCAAACATGGTAAGAAACATTTAGTGTGGAAGGGAAAAGGTAACCTTGATCTTTGGCACAGGTATTATTACTAGGATGATGAAACTGTAAATCTAAGAAAAAATCTGAACTTTGAATAAGTGCAATATACTGATTAAGCATGTCTAGTTCCTTTAACCAGGAATTGTGTGTGCGTTAGTACATGACACATATACAGGCCTTGGTTTGAGAAGAAAGCACGGTTTTGGCTTGACAGGAATGTTATAGTTAGCTTTGAATCCAACAATCTTAGGTTTATTAAGATTTGCATGCCTTTTAGTGTCTAGTGATCTGTGAGCTCCTGTTATACACATTGAGGTAAACTGCAATTTACTATTGTTTTATCCATCAAGAATAGTCTTTGAAGTGTGTCCACAATATGAAAATAGTAACAGAGTAGATAAGGTTGGAAACAGAAACAGGTTCATCGAGCCCAACCTGTAATCCTACAGTACTGTGAGTGAAAACACCCGCTCAACACCTTGCTCAGCCGAGCTCCAGGCTGAGCAGGAACACACTTCAATCCGGCACTAGTGGCTTCAAGTGAGTAATCTTTATTATAGCTTAACGTACAGCGGTACAATCATGTAGTCTAGCTGGCACCTAGCCAACGCGTTTCGGGCAACCTTTGCCCTTGTTCACAGCAATATAAAAGATGTAACATACACCATTTAAAAACAAATGCCAACCAATTACACAACTTGCATAATTGTGACGTGCAAACTAACGTCATCACCAATCACAGAGGAGATTTACCTTAACTATTTATTTACCATGCTATCCTTCAATAGATATATAGCAGGTCATTTTTGTAGTTTAACCCTACCGGTGCTCTTGTGTTAAGTTGTAGGATCCAATATGCTTCCCTTTGACGTAGTTTACTTTCCCAATTACCTCCCCGATAAGGTTTTTTGACTATTTCTATTGCATAAAATCGGGAGACTTGTAACATACCTTCGTGGATTTCCAAAAAAATGCTTAGCAGCACCTAAACGTCTGTCCTGTTTTTCTTTTTATGTTATACAGGTGTTCCCCCTATTCTTGTCTTTAATTTACGAATAGTGCTGCCTACATTTTTTTTGCAACATATTGTACATTCAATGAGTAGACAACATGGTGGCTCTCACAATTTAAAAATTGTTTTAGTGGTAGTTTTTTTTTTCCGATGCATCACTAAAATTTAATTGTTTTTTAGCTATATAGCATAAGTTGCATCGTACACCTCCACATGGGAAAAACCCTTTCAATGAGAGCCACGATGTGTGTACATCATTTTGTGAGAGGGCACTAGGTGATATTGCATTCCCCACATTTACCTCTTTTAGGAATACAACCAATGCCATTATCAAGAATTTCTGACAAGGTTCGGGTCTTGTCGTAAAATACCTATGTTTTTTATAAAACAGGGTTTTTTATTTCTTGAAAATTTCTACTGTACCCTGTCGTGAATATTGCTTTTTGTCCTACATTTTTTTTTTCCTTTTTTGGGGCATGATTCAATAGTTGGGACTGTGTTTTAGTTTTTTATTTTTTTTTGCCATTGTTAGATTTTTATTTGAATATCCTTTTGGAGCAATCTACAATCTATTTGTTTTCAACCTGTTTATAGTCCGCCTCCAAAGTACATGTTCGTTTGGCTCTCAGATATTCTCCATAGGGGATAGCTTCTATAGTTTTGGTGAATGGCAACTATTTGCTCTAAGGATAGTGTTCCCCGCCCCCGGGTTGCGTATTGGGTGGTGATAACAACTTCCCAATTTGTGTATCACCCCTCAGGAGAATATCCAAAAAAGGCAAAAACCCTTTATTCCAGGTGCTGGTAAATGGAGATTAAATTCATTGGAGTTGATATACTCCATGAATGGTTGTATGAGCGCTACATCGTGACCCCAAATAATCAAGAGGTCATCGATGTAGCGCCCATACCAGAGGATACAGTCCAAGAAAGGGTTATTTTGACTATAAATGGCATGGTGCTCCCACCATGCCATTAATAAGTTAGCTAGAGCAGGGGATGAGGTAGCTCCCATTGGGGCCCCTATAAGTTGTAGGTAATGTTCATTGGAGAATTTGAAAAAGTTATTTTTGAGTAGATATTCTATAGCCATAAGAATAAACATTTTTGTTTCCTCATTATATTTACTGTCTTTCTCTAAGAAAAATGACACAGCTACAATGACCAAATTGTGTGGCAGACTAGAATATAGGCTAACCACATCACAACCTAACCAGGTATAGTTTTCCTTCCATGTTCTATTTTCCATGGCTTTTAGTACCTCTTTTGAATCTTTTATATAGCCGGGTCTGCTTTGCACTAAGGGTTGTAGATGTTTATCCACCCATGTGCTAAGGCGTTCCCCCAAAGACCCATTACCTGATATAATGGGCCGCAAATTTGGTGGAAAAATGCCCTTATGTATCTTTGGGACACCATAAAATATTGGTATTATTGGATTTTTAACCATTAAATATTGCTTTTGTTTTTTGGTTATGGCTCCTAAGCTTTCTCCTTCATCCAACAATTTTTCCAGTTTTACTTTCAATTCTTCTGTGGGGTCTCCTTTTAATTTACGATAGGTTTTATTATCTTTTAATATGTTATTAATCTGTTTGATATATAACCCCTTATCCATTAGGACCGTAGCTCCCCCCTTATCCGCTTTTTTTATGATAAAATTATCATTTTCTTTTAATTCCTTCAAGGCTTTCACCTGACTCCATGTTAGATTTCCATATTTTCTCCTACTATTGGTGTTTTTCTTTTGTAGGGACACTAGGTCCCTTTCCATTACATTCTGGAAAATTTCCAATGCGGGTACTCTTGCTGTAATGGGGTAAAACCCTGGGTTGGATGTATCAAAATGTATATTACCCTCGACTTCTAAATCTTCTATATCATTACCCTCTTGTTGTAATTCTTGCAAAATCTTTAAACCAATTTGTTCTTTAAATGTTAAATCAGTATATTCATTTTCCACTTGAGATACAGTAGCTCTATCTATATTAGTATCTACACTTTCTTGAGTATTATAAAAATATTTTTTAACTGTGAGAAGTCTCACAAATTTATTTAAATCCAACAAAGTATAAAACAAATCAAAATCAGCAGTTGGTACAAAATTAAGTCCTTGTTCCAGTATTTGCATTTGGGGTTTTGTTAGAATCGTGGGTGATAATATAACAACTTGAACATCATTTATTTCTTCCTGGTTTGAGTTCTTTTCGGTGGGTTGGGTGTGCTTATTGTTTTTTTTGTTTTTTCTTTTCCTTCGTCTTCTTTTTTTTGTTGTTGATTTCTCCCGTTTTTTGGAAGGTTAGTACTTTCATGTGACGCTTGATTTTCCATGTCATCTTCCTCTCTATCCCCCGATTCGGTATCTGTATTGTCCAGACTTTCCAATTCCGAAAAACTCACCGACCTTTTATCCCTATTATGCCATTTTCTTCTTTTTAGAATGGATTTCGGTGTAAAAAATTGTTTATCTCGTGACCACGTATAAATTTTATCATTTTTATAGTCCTCATTATCTCTGTAAATTTTTTTCTTTTTTATTTCCATTATTGTTTTTTCTAATTTGTTGATATTTTCCTTCATTTTATTTTGTAAACTTTCATAATCCTTTTCATTTTTGTAGGTTTCTGTTTTTTCTTCTAACAAAGTGATTTGTGTTTCGATATCTTTTAATTTTTCTTCTTCATATTCCACAATAAGGCTTATCAAATTAAGGGAACAGTCTGTAAGGACATCATACCATTTTTGTAAAAATTCAACGGGGGCATTAAACGAAGGAAATTTCTTTATTCGTAAACCCCTCGGTATGATTTTCTTCTCTCCATAGGTTTTAAGTGATTGGTGATCCCACCATAGTTTCAGTTCCTTAATTTTTAGTTTCTCTAGTTCTTCCAAAGTTAGTTTATAATCTTTATTTTCTGGGCAAATGGTTGCCTCCATGTCAAACACCTGTGCTAATTTAGCAAGGCGTTCTGACATGTGATCAGGTTGTTGCATGTTGAAGGTAAGGGCATTTTTCCACCAAATTTGCGGCCCATCATATCAGGTAATGGCTCTTTGGGGGAACGCCTCAGCACATGGGTGGATAAACATCTACAACCCTTAGTGCAAAGCAGACCCGGCTATATAAAAGATTCAAAAGAGGTACTAAAAGCCATGGAAAATAGAACATGGAAGGAAAACTATACCTGGTTAGGTTGTGATGTGGTTAGCCTATATTCTAGTCTGCCACACAATTTGGTCATTGTAGCTGTGTCATTTTTCTTAGAGAAAGACAGTAAATATAATGAGGAAACAAAAATGTTTATTCTTATGGCTATAGAATATCTACTCAAAAATAACTTTTTCAAATTCTCCAATGAATATTACCTACAACTTATAGGGGCCCCAATGGGAGCTACCTCATCCCCTGCTCTAGCTAATTTATTAATGGCATGGTGGGAGCACCATGCCATTTATAGTCAAAATAACCCTTTCTTGGACTGTATCCTCTGGTATGGGCGCTACATCGATGACCTCTTGATTATTTGGGGTCACGATGTAGCGCTCATACAACCATTCATGGAGTACATCAACTCCAATGAATTTAATCTCCATTTTACCAGCACCTGGAATAAAGATAGTTTGCCTTTTTTGGATATTCTCCTGAGGGGTAATACACAAATTGGAAGTGTTATCACCACCCAATACCGCAAGCCAGGGGCGGGGAACACTATCCTTAGAGCAAATAGCTGCCATTCACCAAAAACTATAGAAGCTATCCCCTATGGAGAATATCTGAGAGCCAAACGAACATGTACTTTGGAGGCGGACTATGAACAGGTTGAAAAACAAATAGATTGTAGATTACTTCAAAGAGGATATTCAAATAAAAATCTAACAATGGCAAAAAATAAAGTAAAATCTAAATCACAGTCCCAACTATTGAATCATGCCCCAAAAAAGAAAAAAGAAAATGTAGGACAAAAAGCAATATTCACGACAGGGTATAGCAGAAATTTTCAAGAAATAAAAACCCTGTTCTATAAAAACATAGGTATTTTACGACAAGATCCGATCCTGTCAGAAATTCTTGATAATGGCATTGGTTGTATTCCTAAAAGAGGTAAAACTGTGGGCAATGCAATATCACCTAGTGCCCTCTTACAAAATGATGTACACACATCGTGGCTCTCATTGAAAGGGTTTTTCCCATGTGGAGGTGTACGATGCAACTTATGCTATATAGCTAAAAAAACAATTAATTTTAGTGATGCATCGGAAACAAAAAACTACCACATAAAACAATTTTTAAATTGTGAGAGCCACCATGTTGTCTACATCATTGAATGTACAATATGTTGCAAAAAATATGTAGGCAGCACTATTCGTAAATTAAAGACAAGAATAGGGGAACACCTGTATAACATAAAAAGAAAAACAGGACAGACGTCAGGTGCTGCTAAGCATTTTTTGGAAATCCACGAAGGTAATGTTACAAGTCTCAGATTTTATGCAATAGAAATAGTCAAAAAACCTTATCGGGGAGGTAATTGGGAAAGTAAACTACGTCAAAGGGAAGCATATTGGATCCTACAACTTAACACAAGAGCACCGGTAGGGTTAAACTACAAAAATGACCTGCTATATATCTATTGAAGGATAGCATGGTAAATAAATAGTTAAGGTAAATCTCTTCTGTGATTGGTGATGACGTTAGTTTGCACGTCACAATTATGCAAGTTGTGTAATTGGTTGGCATTTGTTTTTAAATGGTGTATGTTACATCTTTTTATTGCTGTGAACAAGGGCAAAAGTTGCCCGAAACGCGTTGGCTAGGTGCCAGCTAGACTACATGTTTGTACCGCTGTACGTTAAGCTATAATAAAGATTACTCACTTGAAGCCACTAGTGCCGGATTGAAGTGTTTTCCTGCTCAGCCTGGAGCTCGGCTGAGCAAGGTGTTGAGCGGGTGTTTTCACTCACAGTCGTGTATCATTGCTGAGGAGCTGCAGCACGTCCGTGCCGGGCATCGTGAGTTTTTTCCAGGGATTTATTTGCAAGACGAAGAAGCCAGAAGAACTGAAGGTGAGCCCATTATCTTTATTGAACTGTGTACTTGGTTGTAATCCTACAGTGTTGATCCAGAGGAAGGCAAAAAACCCTATGAGGTGGATGACAATTGTCCCATAAAAGAGGAAAAATTCCTTCCCAAAAGAATGAATCCCTGGATCAACGTCCTATGAGATTTTGATTAAACAGATCTACGCAATCTTTCCCAACTAGGGTTTACCTGGAAACCAAGGGGCTCCTTCACATTCGATTAGGGGTTCCCTAGAAGATAATAACACAATTGAAAGAGTGATGGTGTAGTAAGTAAGTAGGGATCAAGTAGGGATCTAATGACTTAATAGTAAGTGCAGTAAGCAGAAAAGGGAAGAGGTTATGTGTGAATACAAGACCATGTCTAGTTCACATGTGTTCTTCATAAAGAGGTTCTGTCATAAGCACGTCCTGTTTTCAGATGCTCTGACTTCAGGCTATGAGCTCTTACTGGTCTCTAAAGATTTATGCTGCAGGGGAAATATAGCATTACCAGTCATTCAAGTGAATGGCTGACCATGAAAAACATGGATGGGCAGGCCATTCTATCTCACAGAAAAGCGTCCTGACATTCATAGTCTTAATATGAGACTAACTACAGTGGCTGGTAATTTGGAGAGATACTATTAAGAGGCACAAACACAATGAATAGTTGTCAGTAAATTTTGGTGAATGTTCTTAAACTTTTAATACAATGTACTTTCTTAATTCCCTAAAACTGCTATATGGGAACATATATGCTGTCAGATAATGAAATAAACCCCGATAGGTATGTAATGTATTATATTTAACTAAACCCCTTTAATAGTCTAGTTCCGATATGGTTTTATTCAATGTTTTGTATAGGTAAACTACATTAGATCATGTTTACAGCACAATCTGGGCAGTTAACTCTGAAACATAAGATTCCTTACATTGTCTGAGGGTTTGCCCAGCTGTTGGGATTTTTCTCTAGTAAAAAAAAAACAAACTTTACTCACCACACAAGTCGCTGCCTCTCTGAGAACTTCAGTGCTCTGATGTTTCCTGCCAGTCTCCCGTGGATGACATCATGTCTATGATTCATTTGGCAAACACTGCCCTCAGTGATGACATGCTGTACATGCAGGCAGAAATTGCTGAGGCCGGTGACTGACTGCAGCAAGATATGAATCATGGACATGACACTGTCACTGAGAGACTAGCAGGGAACTCTGAACAAGTAATGGCTTTGAAGAGGTGGTGGCTTGTTGATTGATTTAAGTTGTTTTCTTTAATTTTTGAACAGTCCCAATCACTATTGGCGACATGTATGAAAGTGTTTTTCACCCTTTTTCTGGCGTACAATGCACCTAACTGAGCCGACTACGATGTCTAATGAACCTAATGAATGTGTTAGGCGCATTGTTTGTAAGACTCAACACTTTCGAATGCGCCTAACATGAAGGGGTGTTCTGGGGGCATTCTGGGAGCGTTATGGAGGCGTGTTGCACCACATTCATAAGATTGGACACATATATGAATGTGGTTTGGCAAAACTGCATTACTGCTCCGACAGGCAGACCTATATGAATGTGGTCTGCCTGAGCCTGAGGAGTCAAAGTGAAGCTAGATTTGCAGGGGCAAAAATATCCCTTATTTCTCAACTTACACCAGTACATTAATAAAAAGTTATTTATTATAATTATCAAACTATATAAAATGTAATTATTTAAATTTTATGAAAAATGTGACAATGTAAAATTAATATAAAATATATATAATGTCCCCAAAATATAGAAATATCTCCTATAAAATGTATTCAAAATTCATAGAATCTTAAGCATTAAATAACCCACTGATTATGTTATTCCGATTTTTATATTTAAAATTTTTACTACATTAAATTTGAAATTTAGTTTTCCTGCTCTCACCCTTTACTCTACATACAGCAAGAGCCAGCACAGCACAGGTATTGCTGGGACCTGTGGTCCTCCAAGCAGGATCAGTACCATAGTTTCTATTCACTAACATGCTATTCTAATGACTTCTCTTATTTCCAGCCTGTCTATAGCCTTTATATATGTTAGGCGCATTACTTATACGCCTAAGTTCCATAATGCGCCTAACACATAGCTTACATACACCATTTATGAAAGCACAAAAAACACTTTCATACATTCAGGCGCACTGAAAATGAGACTGGACAATTCACTTCGACGCACCTTCCTTCATATATGTCGTCTTAGGGGCTACATGTATGAAAACTGTCTAGGTCTAAAACTCACTTTGTTGCCTATAGCAACCAATCAGAGCGCCCCTCTTATTTTTCCAGAGCACTATATGAAATGAGAGGGGCGCTCCGATTGGTTGCTATGAGCAACAAAGTGAGTTTTAGACCTAGACAGTTTTCATACATGTGGCCATAGGTGTTTAAAAAAAAAATCTTAATCACAACTCCTTTAACACTTATAGTGGTACTTGTATTCCTTAGTAGTATCTGTTTCATACCCATAAAAACTGGCATGTAAGTATCTGATGTAACACAACTGCTAATTTAATGTATATTTTCACTGTACATTCTATATGTATGCTGTTTAGGGAAGTATCAACAGTGAATAACTCACACCGCCACAGCAAAAGAGCTATAATAGGACCCCATATCATCTAAATAAAAACATTTTAACCACTTTCCATGGCCATGGTGTATATATTAAAATCCCTAACTATAACCTGTCTATAAATATCTGCATAACAGAATTAGGAGTGAGAGCAGAGCATGATGCACTGGTAGAACATATGTACATGAATATGTACACATATCTGTACTGGAAGAAACATGGCGTTTATTTCAAGTACATGGAATCATCATCTCCCATGTGTTGAAACAACTTCAAAGCACACAGAAAAAAACAGGTTGATAACCCCAAGGCATACATCTATCTACTACATAGAGTAGGATGATAAGGCTCAGTAAAATGTATACATATTAATAAATAATACTTGTCAGACAACAGTTTATATACAGTATAGAGCAACTGAGAAATAACGATAGATATCTTCCGTATACACCCATGCAATATTTCAACGCAAAACCAGACTGGCTTACACTTTCTATACTTTGCTGTATAACATGTTTTTGCATAACTGTACGGAGCAATAAATATTAGTAAACTGAATTTTTCGGGGATTGTTAGACATATGCAACAAATGAAAGTGTCCACAGTTGTTTTATACATAACATATCTATAAAGTATTACTGTTATTCACTATTGCTTTGTATCATATATTTAAAGTATTATTTTTTTATTATTATTATTCACAATTGCTTTATATAACATATGTAAAAGTATTATGTTTTATTATTCTTATTATTATTCATAATTGTTTTATATATAATACATACATATTTCAAAGTAGTACTATTGTATTCATTTATATATAGCACTGTTATATTCTAAAGCGCTGTACAGAGATTATTATCTCTGTGCCCATTAGGGTTCACAACTTAAATTTCACATTAACTTATCTGTATGATTTGGCGTGTGAGAGGAAACCGGAGTACCTGGGAAAAACCCACACAAAAACACACACAAGCACAAGGAAAACATAAAAACTCCATAAATGTATAATGCATAACATGCAATCTTAATATGATATCTGCATTATGAAATATCTTACATAATATACACACATAATGTATGCATTTGTATATCTTTATATAATAGTAGCAAAATGAAATATTTTCTATTATACGAAAAGAATTATCAATATAAATGTATATATTACACATACATAATAAAGTATATACCTCTCGTATACAGTGTAAGATATTTCATAGTGCTACTGCATTTAATGAGAATATGTAAAAGCTGCATTATGAAATACATTACATTATATAAGATAGATATATGTATATGTATACTATATATATATATATATACATATATATATGTGTGTGTATAGCCATTCAATGAGATTACGCAACCTTTATATAACAGCTGTATTGTTAAATATAATTATAAATAATGTATGTATAATGTATACTTTTGAATCTCTTTATATAATAGTTGCACTATGAAATACTTTACATCATTTACAGGAAGCATACATACAAAAGTATATATAATACATACATAATGTATATAGAGTATATACATTTGAAATATTATATATATATATATATATATATATATATATATATACACATACATATATATTTCTAATTGTATCAGATATTTCATAAAGCAACTATTATAGAATGAGTTTGTCTTACCCATTCAATGAGATTATGCCATCTGTGGATGACAGCTGCATTATGGAATATTTTATATACATGAATAATATATGTATAATGTATACTTTTGGATATATTTATATAATAGTTGCTTTATGAAATATTTTACATTATATATAAGAGATACCAATGAATAGATTATACATAGATAACGTATGTAGGATGTATACATTCAAGTCTGTATATAGTCTTGTATATAAGATATTTTATAAAGCAACTATTGTGTTTTCACCATTCAATCTGTGTTTAACAGCTGCTTTGTGAAATATCTTGCATTGTATGTATAATTAATAGCTGTATATTATATACTTTTGTATATCTTTATATGATAGTTGCATCATGAAATATCTGACATTGTATACAAGAAATATTCATACAAAGGAATACATTATACATACAGAACATCATAAAGCAACTGTTATAAAAGCTTGTGTATGAGCCATTGAGATTATACAATCTTTACAACTATCTGATCATCTAGCATGTAAATCCTCCTCTGACAGTGCTGGATGCAGAAGAGCTACTAAAGACCTAGTTAGACTCCATAATCCAGCGTGCTGTGGGAGCCATGAAGAGGACAGGCAGTGCTGTCCGTGGGTGAGAAGAGCTGCGATGCCCTCCTCTGCTTGCTGCCCATCCATGCACAGCTCCTGCAGAGTTGGAGTGCAGCCTGCACTGGAGCTCCGGCAGTGCAGGGGTTAAGCCGAGCTGCAGCAGGAGCGGAGCTCCTCCTCTCCTTTCAGCACCTGGTCCTCTATAGACAGTTGCCTCAGCAGTAGATTTCAGAAGGGATTGGAGGAAAACAAGAGGGGGAGAGAATGTGACAAGTGCCGGCTCTGGCTGCTGCTGCCTTGGGGAGGCCTCCTGCACCTGTCCCTGCCTGTCTTGTGGCCAGCACTGTTGTTCAATCAGACAAGCAGAGAAACATTGTTATTTGCCAGAGCAGAGCGGCGTGCAGCAGCAGCAACACCATGACTTCTTCATTCAAGCTGGATTTCCTGCCTGATATGATGGTCGATAGCCGATTGCTAGTTTCTGACAGAATGTAAGTACCCATGCAGTTGTGCTCTTGTGCCAGGCACCCTGCCCATCACAGGGGGGCACCTCTACTTGCTCCAGGCTACACACTTTTCTAGGAAGTCATCCCCCTTTCCCATCACTTTGAATTTCTTAATGTTGTTTCTATCCCCCCCTGGACTGTGATGATGTGATAAGGCTACAAACATTGATCAGCAATGGATCTGCTGTTCTCCATGGCATTAATCAGATCAGGCTTCCCCCCCACCCAACCCCTATCCTTATTGTGAAGCTACATGATGCTTCTTGTGGATGGCACTAATGCAGTTTAATGAAATGTGATGCTTCTTCCACCTTGCGATTGGCTATGGAGACAAAGATTAGGACAACACATGCTATTAAACCCCAAGCTGAAGTCATTTCACATTTCTGTAAAGCTGAGAATCTCTGCTAGTTCCCCACTGTTCTACTTGAATGGGATATGTGACTGTAGTCAGAGTGACACTGAGTGCTGTGCTATGGGATATGATAAGCTAAACAGGGATTTATGCTGGAATGTGTCAGCCGCCTGCATGTGTCATTTCTGTTTAGGGGAAGAAATATTTACAGGACATTTTTAATTGTTTCCTGAAGAAGGACAAGTGTTGTTCTAAGAAAGTTATTGCAATAAGAGAAATCCTTCCTCCGTGCCAAGAGAAATACATACAAGTATTTACCAAAGCCAAGCCACATCTGTTAACTTTTAGGCTGTGTTTTATTGTGGACTTGTATGTTATGTTACCATAGCTCTATACAGAAAAAAAAAAAGAATCCAAATAGGAAACGGTTTGTAGGGTTAAAGTGTAACTATAAATAAAGGCAAGTATATGTTCTAATAACTGCCAGCCATGATTCATTTTTATGTCTCTGTGCAAAGCCTAAGAAGAACCATTTCGAGTTTTATGATCAATTTTACTGGCAGCAAACTTTCCCCACCGGTGAAGCTGCTTTCCTAAGCACATTAGGAGAGGAGCCTTTGAGTGGAGAGATTCAATACTAGTCTATTGTTTAAGCTGTTGAGCTATAGGGGGTGGGGAGCAGGAGCCTTTCATGTGCTGGCCAATATGATTCATACAATTCCTCTGGTTAGTAATGCAGTAAACTAAAGAGCCTGGTTAAAAAACACAGTTCACATCTAAGGGTGAGAAGTTCAAAAAACATGCTGATCGCGTATAGTTTTGTCCTACTGGCATGGAAAAAAAGGTAGTGGAAGCTTTTCTGGGGGGAGTTAAGTACAGTGAGTCCAGGCGCCTGAAGGTAGGCAATGGAAGGGTTAAATGAATAAATAATTACCCACATGAGATACATGGAGGTGAATATGAGGTCATGCTGGGGATAGTCTTTCACGGTAACACTTCATTGTGTGTTCATCATCTGGTCTTACAGAGGTGAAATAAATACTGTACAACTACAAGCAACTTAAGTTCAAAGTTCTCCATGAAGGTCACCTGGTAGAAAAATATAACCTTCCCTTATGATGCAGAATAGAATTTTGGGTTTATAACTACTTATAACTACTTGGGTGCAAGTTCATTCTTTGATAGTATATTCCACTGTGATGGCCCACCACTCGAAATGATACCAGGAAAAGTATTTGAATTGATCTTTTTGTAATATTTTTCCAATTTTTATCATTGCATCTTAATAGCAGATAGCACTGCAAAAATCCGCCATTAAAGCTTCATCACAGACTAACGAGACTAGTTAGACAAGGCTTTCCGTACTGGCAATGCCCACAGCTGATAAGGACGGTTCTCCAAACCGTGAGGGGTCTGGTAAAAAAGAGTGTTCCTTATAGTCGCAGGGTTTTAATGTCTGTGTCAGATGACATGAGTATAATTGTTGGTAACAGTCATTTTCTGTGCTGACTTCTACCAATGTTGTTTATCACAAGGGTTTTCTTGCTACTGTGTACAGCTATGTTATTGTTAGTACAAGCATTAAGATTTAATGAGTTTCAAGTGACATTTAAACACTGTTGAGAAAAAAGAATGTTTTTTGCTGCAATAAACAAAGCAGATGGAGTTAAAAGTAAATTAAAAGGCCATTGAAGTTACATTGATAGTTGTGGTATTAGTAGATGTATTACTCCTCATATTGGCCATTCTGACAGGTCCCCTTTTTATACCCCACATGGGAAAAAAGCATCAGGCAATATGTCATGCAAATTATCTAAGTCATGCAATTAGGGTCTTGCAATTATAAAC
This sequence comes from Phyllomedusa bahiana, assembly GCA_025379985.1. NCBI lineage: Eukaryota > Metazoa > Chordata > Amphibia > Anura > Hylidae > Phyllomedusa > Phyllomedusa bahiana. The sequence continues at coordinate 54,543 of JAODAL010008617.1, read as the reverse complement.
TTAGTATATTGTATGAAAAGTGTGACTGTTTGTGTATAGTGTTTCAGATGTAGCAGAGCTAAGATCAGTTGTCAGCACGTGTGATAAAAATGATGTATTAATAGGGTTTTTAGTATGACTACCTGTAAACCTTCTGTATTACACTAACTAACAAGTAATGCAACCCTCATGACATCCGCTAAACTTTCTATCTATCTAGCTATCTATGAGTCTGTTTATCTATCCATCTATCCATCTGTCTATCTATGTCTTTTTGTTTACGGTATCTATTGATCTATATCTGTTATCTATCAACTATGTCTTTCCTTTTATCTATATATAATTTATCTATCACCTATATATCTGTCTATCAGTTTTCATCTATCTTTCTGTTTATCTACTTATTATTTATCTATTGATTATCTATTATCTATCTGCCTCTATCTAGCTATCTCTCTATCTATCTATCTAGCTAGCTATCCAATTTACCCATCTGTCTATTATTTACTTATCTACAGAAACAATATTGAAATAATATTCACATATGTTTTATCTCAATTAATAAACATTAATACATTCATAAAAATTATTCATTCTCTATAAATGTAACTTGACTTCATTATTATTTTTACTAAAAATTCTTTACGTCACTAGGATATCTCCTAGCATGTACCCCTGTGAGAAATGTTTTCCAGCATGATTAGTTTAGGAATAATTGGATTACATACCTAATGCTATAGACTTTACACTCGTAGCCTTTAAACTGCAATGGTCACCTAAAATAAACCTCACTAAGGAAGTTGTCCCAACACTAATGTGAACATTACACTTTGCTGATGATCCGAATAGCTCAGGAGATATATAGCTTCAAGTAAGGTCTCATTTGTCATCCAGACACATAACACTTGAAGCTGGGATAATTTGCCCATATCATTTAAGGAAATATGTATCGGTAGATTTCTATAGTCTTCAGTTTGTCGGCAGTGTTCCCTATTCTTGTTACTAGCTTGGGATTGTTTGTACCAATTCCATTCATAAAACGGCAGCGGAATACATCTTAATATGCTATGATATGATGTGTTCTCTGTATCCGGTGATGAGCGAAAGGTTTTAGAGATTAATTGTGGCATCAGTGGGATGAGCATTGTTGACTGTAGTTGTCATCTGGATAAATGTAATTTGTACTAGGTAGACGGTAGTATGGATCATTAGATAGCTCAGCTTTGGCCTTTGGATGTGACCTTTTGGGTATTGTTAGCAAGAAAACCATAAAATGTTATTATTTTTAAAATATGTTGACTAACAATTATCTTAATTAAAGGAGATATGTGTATGTTTCCCATTTATTACTATAAAGTCATACATGGTAGTGTTGAGAAAAGTAGGCATAAAAGCCCAATAAATGATTATGTATTCTAGTGAGACTATTACAGTATTGGAAATTCCATTGAGCGTTCTTAGTATGACATATGCACATCCTCAGTGTGTATTCACATAAAAATTGAATAGCTTAAATAGAACATTAATTATGTTATTGCCTGATTTTATTGGTTTATTGACAGTTGAATTTTACTCAACCTTATTTACTTTTTACACCTAACAAGTTCTGTGACGAAACTGAATCAACATATCCACACTGCTTAAAGAGGGAACCTTAAGTAATTTCTGAACAACCATCACTCAATAAGAATTATTCTTTGGGTACACTTGTTTAAATATGAATCAGTGACTTTATTTTGTGTAGTAGTACTGAAGATGCTACTTTAGAGTAGTTTTGGTACCGCACACTAATACTCTATGAGTAAACAAAATTACACTCATACATCATGAAATCATGATATGTTGAGCTACATGGCAAATTTAGCCCTGTATGTATAAAAAAAAATGTCCATGTGGTCTAAACTAATCTTTCTATTATGTATTTTTTTTTACTTGTATACGTGCATGGTCTCCACTGAGATATTGTGTTGCACTACTGATTTGGCAGTAGTCTTAAAATATCCACCATTGACTGACTAATGCAGTACAGCTGATGCTTTGTATTATATGATTTGTTAGATTTTGCTTAAATTGCTTGCTTGGCATTGGAAGAAGTTACATTGAGCTTGTGCAGGTGTTTATATATGTATTCAGTTAAGCATTATGAACCATTAGCTTTTTTCTACGGCCTCTCACCATCGGTTCTCAGACATCAACAGGAATATTGAAGCATTTTAACTTTCCCTTACCGAGCGTAGAAAATTCAGTGGTATTGCATGCAGCTGTTCTCTTCCGAAAAGCCACAAATTATATCCCCCCTTGCTGATTTCCCAGCTTATATTTATGATGAGCAGGTTCACAGATAAATATCATCAACTGTGCTTTGATTTACTACACAACAGCCTGGCAAATTGTGGGAACAACGAATGTTTTTAATGGCCAGCTGTTCTTGGTACTCATGGAGTATTCTGTAGTCACTGTGCAATATTTTTATAATTGTGAGGGAGACATAAAGAGGAAGTAATCAAATGTTTAAACACCGCTATAAAAGATAGTTGCTATTGTATGTGCTCCGTTTCAGATAACACAACAGCCAGGGTCGGGAAAATAGATAGGCAAACTAGATGGCCACTTTGGGCACCATTAAGGAGCTTCAACAAAGCCTTGTCTTTAAATATATGTGTTTAGCCAATTGGACACTGACCACTCCCCCTTTCCAAGAACAGTGAAGTATACATTTCATTATATAGTTCTGACAGCCATCACGCTAAACTCCAAGGACCAAAGGGAGTTCATACTGAAAGCCTTTCTTGGACATCAAAATTGCTAGGCCCACCTCTTTCGACAGGCAGTTTGGATCAGTGACAGTAATTCATATTAGATCCTGTTCTTCATTCCAATTTAATATTTTTTTTTCGTCATTACGAATAAGTTTTAGGCTGCGCATGATGAGTTAAAGGGTTCACACAAGGATTCATTCTCAAAAATGTAAGCAGGCAAAGCATTTTGGGAAAGGTGACAAGAAAATTACAGCAGGTCTTGGAGTCAAACATGGGCCCACAGAAGCCTTTACATCATAGGAATATGGTAGACAATCTTGTACTTTCTTATCTATTTCATCATCTACATGTAACATCTTAGTGAGTTATTTTACTGTAAGGTAGTTGTTCTGCATCGATGAGTCAAAAAAAGAGAGAATTTTCTTAGGTTTCTTAAAAACAGAGGTCTTTCTCATGATATGTAATTCTTCACTCAAGGAAATCTGTAGTAGCTTTCACTCAATCATAAAGTTAGTTCTGTTTTTATTTCTAAATAACATGTTATAGAACAGTGATGATGGTTCTTGACCAACTCAAGTACATATCTGCCAAGTGCAAGTTATTGTATGACTGTATATTATAGAGTAAAGGTAAGGATAAGGAAGAACATAAGATGTCATCAGGGAAGTCTAGTTGAATGTGTTTTCTTTTTTTCATGAAAATTCTGTGGGTTGTGTCAACTGATCATGACAGATTTGATGGATCCTATGAATTTTATTAAAAACATTGGTGGTCATTAGTTCACTTGTGTTCGGTTTTATTTTATTGAGATCTGTAGGGACTGAAACAAAAGCAATGCAATCTAATGCCACTTACAATTCAATACTTGCATGTGGGCCCAAAGATGTATGCTTTACATATTTATGCTTAATATTATGTGCAGTACTTTTATAATTTAGGTTTTAACCATTGCCAGAAATGTGCCACTGCCACCTTCACTTTCCTTTTAATTAATACCATGCAGAGCAGATTTTGATTGGCATGTATTTGGGCCCAAATGCCAAGCTGTCACAGCATTTCATTTACTGTATGATGGATATACAACAGGCATCACAAATGCAGCCTGTTCTGACATGTGGACCATAAAGTTACCTAATTGATACCATATTAAATAATACACTTATAATTTACCATATATAATCTACTTCGCTTTAATATTTAATGTTTTTATGATGTACAGATTAGTACATTAGTACAGATTTTATGGATTATATATGTTAATTACTAGTTAGTACTAAAAATAATGTCATCAAGTATAGCTATTACTGTTGTACAGCAACTGTATGTGTGTGATATAATGCTGTGTTCTTTAACTTCAGTTCTTAATTACCCCTAACAACTCATGTTTTAAGTGTTTCCTACGGAGAGAACACCTATGGCCATTACTGATGCATTGACCCCAATTAATTCAGAAATGCAGTATGACATGTTAGGATTAGAGTTCGAGTTCTAGAGTTGAGAAACTCCAATGCAAAGAATTTAGTTAGGGCATGTACCAATATTCTTCAAAGCACTGTGTAAAAATATCCCTACGAACTTGTCCAGTCCCATGTTACAATGGCAATTTCTTTGAAGGCCTTGTCTAGTTAATATTTTTTAAATCATGAATACAGTACATTCAGCTTTGATTGGACTGCAGATCTTGCTAAATTCAGAAATGCCCATTTAAAGTGCATTGACTTTAGCCAACAAGAATACCTTAGCCTCCTACAAAACAATAAAAAACACAGAAATTGCACAAGCTTATCAGCTTCTGGACCAAAATATATTGGTTTCTTGTAATAAATCTTCTCTGAAGGTAGTTTTCTGATATTTAAAAAGTATGAAATATATTTCTAAATCAAAACTGTGCTGTGATCAATTTTCCTTTAGTTGGTTTGAATAAATAAATAAGATGAGCTTACGATATTTGTACATCACTTTATGACTTGTCACATGGTATACATTCATATGCTATTTGTTCGCCTTCAGCTGCCAAAGCATTAGAATTCTTAAGGATGAACTTTAATAACCTGAATGCCGACAGATCAGACGTGGTACGTATGTTGATCTGTTGAAATGGATCCATCCATTGTGCTGCTTCACATAATATTCCGGGCTGTCTATATAATCATCTATATGAGGTAGTTAGCGTCCAAGCAATAATAATCGGCAATTTTTAATACTCATATTAAAGTACAGAGTTTGTTTCTTTTGTATGTATGACCAAATTGGATTATGTATGCCCAAACTATAGACAAAAGTAAAGCATTGTCTCCATAAGGGTTTTTGTCATCCTTACCAGTCATTTTGATGGCAAGAATAGAGCATTCTTACAGTCCTAAGGGTGCGTTCCCATGGCACTGACAAAATACTGGTCGGATTTTTGTATTTTGTCTTTTTTTGGCACGTAGGGGAATGGCTTTTAGGTGTTTGCGGATTCAAGCCGTCCTCCTACACATTCACGTGTTCATTTTTCAGACTTCCGGCGATGTGAAAAAACGTCCGGCAGAAAATCCGTTCAGTGGGGACAGCTGAACGGATTTTTTATTTAAGTCTATGGGAGTATTGCATGTCAGCTTTCAGATAGTTTCTAAAACCGCAAACCATTTGAAAAACCAACCAACATACCATGCTGCTGGGACAAGCCCTAATCCTGCCCTCAAAAATGACAGAACCTGAGGGAACCCTGACTGAACTTGTTAAAGTCTATAGGGTCTGTCAAGGTTTCAGTTCTAACAGATCAAAATTGGATCATAGCTATCTATCATTGACATAAAAGGAAGTCATACTCTTAGAAAAAGTATAGTCTTGACCTGATTAGTTGTTCTTCAACTATTTTCATAAATTTTCCAGCTATTTGGCCAATATTTTTTACTGTCTAAACAAAATGCTATAAAAAACAAAACATTTAGGGAAAAAAAGGATAATGTATTATTCATCCAAATGCAACAAGCATGGAAGAATGGAATAAGGTCTATCTGACCATTGCTGATGGACAGAGATCCATCTATGACTAGCTGACTTTGTAGAACTTCTCAACTGAAAGAGTTGTTTGTCCTTGTATATTGTTAGTTCAGAAATCCCCCTTATCTAAGCACATGCTCATTGTAATGTGGAGGTCATGTTGCTTTAAAAGTTCATAAGCCAGTTGTTCCATTCTGTAACATTATACTATTAGGCTGAGCACCCTAAGGTATTATGGAGGCTTTACCTTGTAGAAATACCTCCAGGGGGACAATCATTTTTTAACATATGGTGTTAAGTATTTGTTTTTTACAAACGAAACACTGGAACACATGGAAAACATGACATTGAGGAGCTTGTTGGATAGAGTAATGCTGCATATACAGGACCAGTTTCTGAAGGGTAAATGCACCTATGTAATCTTACTTTATAAGCGTTTCACATTTTTATAGTTGCTTGACTGTATTATGTAATGTGTTAGCATATCATTTACTGGAGTTATTGTGGGGGGTGTAATATATAGGCTCAAATGTAAGAAAGTTACCTTTCCAGTTTTCTGGTGTAGTTTACTACAGTAATAATCACGTGTGCCATATCCAACATATTCCTTAAACATTTGCGCCATAAAGAATGAGTCCATCCGACAAGACAGACACTTTTGTCTTCCCCGTCTCTTCAGGGGCATGTCTATGCCAGTTCATACAATAAGACACATTTATGTGGCTCCTATGCCAAAAAGTATCACAGTTAATGCAGCGTTATTTATGCCAGTTGAAAAGTAGCAACTCTAAGACACTTTTTTGGCACACGGCCGTGAGACACTTTTAAACATAAGCATGAACTCAACTATGGTGCAGTACCACCTAAGACACTTTCCACAACAACAATATTCATACATCTAGGCCACAATATTTATATTATAACTGATTTATGTACTACATAAATTTTACTTTACTTTCTCTGTTAGAAAGCTTAATTTTAGTCAATGAAGCTCTCAAAGTAGGTTACTGTTGCACATGAAAAATCAGATGTGACATTTGGCACAGCTGTAATTTAATGAACCTTAATGAGACAACTATGTGGACTTACAAGTCAAGCTTTTTAGATCCAGGACTTGGTTGAACAGATATTGATTTAGCCAAGTTATATTTGCTGATAGAGTGCTCATCATCTGTTAAAGGGTTTTTTAAGAACTGTATTAATGATTCTAAAGTGGGCCTTGAGTGTGTCAAATCCACAGGTCAGGTGGTGTGGCTCCCAGATGCATAGACGGGGAGTGTACTATAGTTAAGCAATTACTGCGCTAGTCCTGGAGGTCCAAGGATTTGGAGTTGAATGGCAAGCACCATTGATAAATATAATGTATACATTTGTTTGTAGCTTTTGGATAACTGGACATTTAACATGATTAATCGTTGACTCAGAATCAATGACCATTAAAGGGGCTTTGCCAAGAAGTCAGTTCCTTACCTGTTATCTGATCAGGAGACAAAATTAACTCAGCATGCTGAGTCATGGGTGGGGGGGGGGGGTCTGAGCAGAGACGCAGTGGCAGGGAGCATCAGATAAGAAGTGCAGACAGCGCAAGCCTGGCCAGATCAGCTCCTGGTCGCGTCTAATGTAAACTGCCAGGTAACTAAGGGCATGGAAAGAAAGCTGTAGCTCTCAGAGGCTTCACTTTTTGTAATCACATATATTTAGAAAAGTGATTAAATACCCATTTTGGAGGATCCCACGTCAACATTACATCGTGGCAAAACCCCTTTAAGTTCAAAGTTTCTGGCAGTGAGATATCATTAGGGGTTATTCAACAAATGTCTCAATATAAAAAAAAAAAATATGTAAATAAATATGTAAATGATTTTGATGATTTCTTATCATTTACATTTTTCCCATTTATGGCAATGTAAATAAGTGACTGCTATAACTTGTGGATTCAGTTGAATAATCTGATCAGTAAATATGATATAGCATGGTTTCATGCTTGGATCATGATGGCTGACATTTTAGGACAAAACCCAATTTCTTTGTGATCCATTAAGAGCTAATATTATTGCAATACTCTTAAATCAGGTTGATAGGAAAAGCAAGATAGCTAAAAATTAAGCAGAGCGCAACATAGGTTAATAGGTTCAGATCAAGCACAATCCCAAAGTATCATGCTTACCTTAAAGGGGCTGAACAGTTCATACCAAAATTAAATAATCGTCTACTGCAGCCTAATAAAATAAGAAAGGCTATACTAACCTTCCTCTGGTCCAGTGTTCCAGCGCTGGAACTACCCGATCTTCTGTTTACATCTTCTCTTCCAAACTTGATGTTAGTGCTTATATCACTGTTTGGAGTTTTGGCACAGGACTACAGCAGCTAATTGGCTTCAACGTGCGGAGATATCACATTGGGGAGAGAAGGAAGGTAAGCAGAAGACTGGGGAGACCCAGTGTAGTGTACAGGGGTGTACACTCCTAATTTTATTTGGGCTCCTGATAATATTTATAATATTGGAATAAAAAAGTGAAAGTAGGTGAGCATAGGACTACGGACTTATTGGACTTCAGTAGCAGATTATGATATTTTGGTATGAATTGGACAACCCCTTTAAGAGGGGCATAGTTTTAGAGATACTGTTAGGCTACATTTCTCTTGAGCATTTTTTGTATGTAAGAATAAATGCTTTAATAAATGAAGAAGTCTTTTACTGATATTCTATTTATTACATCCTTAAAGCCCCTTTGTGTCCTAAAACATGTTACAAAAAATTGAAGCATTGGTTGAAGTGTGCATTTGGGTGTACGTCTTATGGTCTGTATAACTTGCAGCCGTTATAAATTTATATGTACTGTGTATATGGGATTTTATTAGTTTTGTTTGTGTGTGCAGCATTAAGCAACTTATGTGGATCTATGGTATACTTGAATGTTCCTTATTAGACACTCTTGTGATATTTTTATAAATGTACTTTTAATATGGGTGCTATTATGTGCAGTATGTATTTTACAACTTCTGTTTAATTTGTATTTTACTGTGATTTAACAAAAATTATATTTTACTTTTATACTGTATAAGTGCTTTTGTTGATATATTGCGTTATAAAGACAGTATCAATAAAATACTTCTTCATTTTAGTTTCATTATCATGGACTACATAAAAAAACTACTTTGAAGTGTGACTTCGCAATAGCTCCACCTTTTTCTTGCTGTACCTAAGAATTTGGATACACAGCAAGTATTTCTAGTCGATTTGTGACGCAGATTCAGATTTTTAAATTCGTCAAAAACAAGACTGTAAAGCCATCCTAACAGACCTCAATTAGAAATCCCGAGTTGTAGTCCACACAACTCTGATTTTCTTAAGGTTGGATTTCAAAACCGCCGTTTCACAAAAAACTTGGAACATGTTCATTCTTGCCCTATAATTAAAAAAAAAGTGTCCCAAACATTTCTATGTCAGATCTGCGTCCAAAATCCCATAGAGATGAATGGAGCTCATTTTCTGACTGTAAATTCAGCAGGAAAAGGCAACCAAGAATCCACATTGGAAACTAAAATGCTCGTCGGGCAACGCCGTTTTAGGATTCAGAATCAGATAAGTATTTTAACGTGTGTCATGTGGACGTACTCTAAATCATATTGATGTCATTATAAAGTAGTATCCTTATAATGGTTTGTGGTATATAGCCATAATATGACTAATGCTTCATTATAATTTCTTACAATCCTGGGACAGTACTTACTGGTTTGGTTATGGGCACTTCTTTAGATATATGTGATGTTATATTTGGTGTTTGAGATTCACTTCTCTAGCTCTTCCATACAAAGCTTGTGTTTGCTTTACAAGACAGGTCTACACAAAAGCCTATCTGTCCATCTGTATTATCTTATTACTGAATTTCTTGTCTGTCTTCAGGAACGTCATACGTCTACATGTGTATGCAGAGTACATGTTCCCCTAAGCACTCTGATCACATGTGTTTCTATGCATCCTGGTCACATGACTTCACATGCATTTTGTTAAATAGTAAGCACCACTCACTATACACGAGATATAGCAAACTTGAAATAGACTGGTATTCAGCCTGCTGCTATGGAAACACACATCTCCCATTTAATGTTAGTTGCTTCAGCGATAAAAGAAGAAAAATTCCAATAAATCCCTATTGTTTGGGACATTGAATTAGCTTTTCTTGTTGTTTTATTATAAACCACAACTCAAAATGTATTTCCATTGAATTTTGCAGTGTAATATTCTTATTTAATGTATCATTTTATATTCAATAAGATTACTGTAATTTTTTCCTGTTCATGAATATTTGCAGAGTTTATTGGAAAAAATGAAGACTAACAATCGTAAAGGTAGACAGAAAGTCTTCAATATTACAATGTTACTAGATATTTTTTTTTCTTTTTAATAGTTAAATTTGCTGCCTTTTCACTTGTAGTTTATCGGAACTCACCTAGTGCTACATACGGAATATTATCTGCTTGAATTGCCTTCACTTTAGCCAGAACATAAGCTTTGTTGTTTAAGGTGCGATTGGAGTGAATTTTCCATGCCCCATTTGTACATTGTTTTCTCGCTAGTCATGCAAGTATTATCTATAATTACATTTTCTAGCCAGTACAAATAGTAGGCTTTGTGAAAAAAAAAAATACATAATGGAATGCAATTGCTTAAATTATACAATATGTATGTGTTCATGTCCCAAATCCTCATCAAAAGGCCTTACCTTAACTATTGGCAGCAATATTATTGTCATTTAAAATACATTAAATATTAAAATAATGATACCTCTCTGTTATTGGGCATGTGCTGGCAGCATGTATAGATGGCTGCCTAAGTTTGTAGATTTTTTATTTTATTTTAGATAAGGTCTATTCAGGAAGCTACAAATGATATTTTCTTTTTTTTCATCGCCAGTCTTTACTCATACCAACATTTTAGTTCACCAAAGAGGAATGTTTAGGCACCGATTATTTTTATACAATAGTGCCTATCATTTCCTAACATAAAATTCAGAATTATACAGTTATGAGACTATGTGAGATGTTCCTTTATATGTAATGAAGACAACTCGTATGAGCGTCCTTTTAAGACAGGGGACTGGATGAATGAACTTTGTCAAGGTTCTCAGCAACCTTTAGCAAACTAGCACAGTATGATTTCATATTTGTAGTCCTATACATCATTGTTTAATTTTTTTTCCCCTCATAATCAGGGGTGTAACTACAGGGGGTGCAGGGCTAGCAGTCAAGAAGACGCAGGTTTTCTGAAATGTACATAAAAGAAGCTATAAAGGGCTTATATCACAAAGACAAACCTAAAAAAAAAGAAAATTGAAGCCAATGTGGTGGTTTCTCTCACCCATATTATCACTGTAGTCATTTATCAGCTGGAGAAGCCTCGTCAAGGCGTACAATTTCCATACAGTGGCCGCTGCAGGGGAAATGTAACATTACATGACAGCTGGTTAAATAGCATAGGGCATATGGACAGGGGCTGTAGTCCTGAGACAAGCTTTTTAAATAATGACTATCTTCATGACGCATAGTTACTAGTTATCATAGCTCATAATTGTGTTTCTGAAGACTTCCCATATATCACTGCATTATAAACTAGGAAGTATAGGCAATAAATGTACAGAACCAAGTATCCTCCATAATATAGCTCACTACTCTTTCTTTACATTATGTAAATGTGATGACAGTACATTATTTTTGCAGTCTTCTTTCTATTCTACTTCTGTTTTATTTTACTGATTGTTAAAAGACAGTTATGTCAGCATGATATTTAAAAGAAATAATAAGCTGGTTGATATATGGATTGTAGCGTAGGTTATATAAAGCAGGTACAAGATTTACTGAGAAAGTATTGCACTTATACTATATAATAATATTTACATATATTTAGCTTTGGCTCCAGATAAAGCCATAAACTTGTCATGGACACTTTACAGTATACAAGGGCATTACTAGAATTTATAGGGTCCCAAAGCAAAATGAGATAGGTCCCACTACTTAAGGACAATAAACTAAAACAGCAGCATAAGTAGCAATAATTACATGTATAAATAATAATAATTATTATTATTATTTATTTTAGAGCACCATTGATTCCAGGGCGCTGTACATTCGAGGGGGTTACATACATAACATAAGTCAAACAAGTACAATGGTGACAATATGTGACTAACAACTGGTACAGAGGGAAAGAGACTTACAATCTAATGACTCCATACCTCAGGGAACCCACATGGTAGTGCTGGAGAGCAGAATGCCGACAACTTCTTGTTCCCTAAAAGAAGGAACAATGTTTTCGTACCTGACTGAGGCCCCTCAACTTCTAGGCCCCATAGCAGCTGCTATGGTGATAATTCTGTCCATGACAGTATACTAAGGCCTCGTTCACACGGCTTATTTTGCCGCGGATTGGCGCCGTACTGCGCGCTGGATTTGCGCTTCAGTGCGGCGCCAATCCGTCGGAATCATTACGGTAATCCACTGCTCTCATAGAGAACAGTGGATTCCGTCGCTCCTCCCCGCGCGGCGAATCCGCCGCGGGGGAGAAAGTGACATGCACATTATTTACGACGCGTACGCGCCGTAAACAATGCAGTGTCTATGGGGCCGGGGAGCGGCGCCCCCGCCGCTCTCTGGCCCCGCCCCCGTCCCGCCCTGGCCCCGCCCCCGTCCCGCCCCTTATTCACGGCGGATTTGTGAGCTCAAAAAGGCGCACAAAAACGGCGGGGAAAAGACGTGTGAACACAGCCTAAGAGTTGTTAAAAGAAATTTTATTTGGACTATATAATATCAGATAGAACGGAATCTCCTAATGTGGTTTACTACTCAATAACAGGTATTTCTTTATCTGTCTGCTTATATAGTCCCAAAATCATCCTTGTAATCTAGCATGTGTTTGATAACCACCTTATAATTAATGTACCAAGCGAGTGGCCTAATTACAGCAGATAAACCTTGGGATTTTAATGATAAAGGTATCTGTATCACAGCTTGTTGGCAAGAAAGACAAGACAAGCAACACCTACTTTGCAACATCTGATAGGATATAGGAAAATATAATTCTCAGGTGTTTCCTACTAGGCACCATCAAATACAGGTCTAGTTTGTTGCACACTGCGTTTTGGAAATAGATGTTGAAATATGTTGACATGCTTTGAAACATACAACTAATCATGCAAATAATCAGACCTTTTTTTTAGAAAAATAGTGTAATAAAATCCATAAAAAGACCAATAAAAGCTGTTGCCATTGTGCATAAAGTTCCTGAACTATCTCATAACCTGACCTTGTAATCATAAATACAAGTTGTTAATCATAGAAACCAAACAGTATAATAATATTCAAATAACACAGCACATAAATATACAGACATATAATATATTCAATCCAAAAAGGAATTCATGTGGACAAAGAGGAAGTCTAAGGAAGTCCCAAAGTGCAATTTGCAGCCTAACCCCAGCTGAAGCTAAAGGCGAACACACATCAGGCACCCTATTATTTGTTATAGAATTAGCCTGGTTGCTATAGATGTCATATATTCTTGTGTATGAAACAGCCAGATTAAAGCACCCATTGGAAAGTGCCAGAGAATTAGCTCCCATGCAGCCCTTCATGGAAAAACCCAAAACAACCCCCAATTGTGCGAAAGGGAGCAAACCCAAATTTAACATAATGGGCCAAAATCGGGATCCAGATTACAAAAAAGCTTTTAAAAAACGTTAAAACCGCATTTTTGAATATGCTTTTAAAGAGCAGTGAAACGGGGATGGAAAACCCAAAAGTGAAATCGGCACTGAAAGTGCCCAGCAAAAAAGGGGGGGCCACCCAACTTTAAAAAAATAAAAAAAGTCCCCCCCTTCAATTCTTTCGGGACTGATGGAAGAGACTACTTTTAAAGGTTTCTATCTAAAACCAAACTAATGGATGGGCAGAAAGTTTACCGGGTAGAGTTTTTAAAAGGGTTTTGCAGAGGGGGGGTTTTGGGGGAACAGTTTTTAAAAGGGGATCCCTTATGAGATTACACTGTTTGAAATCAAGTTAGACCGGAAAACCCCATGGGTTTTTTTTCTTTACAAAAAATTTGTGTGTACTTCCCAGTGGCAGCACATAATATCTGAAATAAATATGTATTGATTGTGTACATTGTAAGCATTCACATGTGTTCGGCCCCCATTTTGGGGGGGCCCTCCCGGGGGGAACAACTCCGGTTTTCCAAAGGGCCCTGCCCCCCCAAGGGAAATTTTGAAAAAGGGGGGCCTTGAAACCCCGCCCCCAACAGGTTTCCCCCTTTTTTTTAAAAAATTTTTGGCCTCCCCGCCCAGCCTTTAATTTTCCTCCCAAAACCCACCCCAGGCCCCAACCCTTTTAAAACGGAAAACAAAATTTTTTAAATCCCTACCCTTTTTCCCAAAACCAAAAAAACAAAAACAAAAAAACGGGTACCGAAAAGTCCCTCTCAAGCGTGGTCGGGGGTCTACCACCCACCCCCCACAAAATGTACTCACACTGTAAAATATAGTCCTTTGGGCCTGGCTCCTCTAAAGCCGGGGGGGGAAAAATTCAGGATACTCCCTGGAAAAGGCCTGCAAAAAGGTCCCCCCATGACTGTGACCACGCCCCCCCCCTGGTACACTGAAAAAACACACCTTTTTAACAGGTTTTAGTTGGACCGCAGCTGAGCAACTCTCCTAATTACCACCGGGAAAAATTTAACCCCTGGTTACCCTTGCCAAAAACTGCTAAAACCTTCCTCACTGACAGCCAGAAACTTGGAAACCCATCCCTTGGGAACTAAAGCGCCAAAACCTTTAAGGGGGGAGAAAAGCGTCTTCTAAGGACGCACCTCACATACCCCCCCCTTTAAAAAGGGCCGTGGGCCTTTTCCCCTAGCAAAAACCCTTTCCCGGGTTTCCAAAGCCCCTTTTCCCGGGGTATCCCCCTGCAAAGACCCCTCGCACTGGTTTTTTTAAAGGGACACAGAATTTTCCCACAGAGAGAGAAACAGGAGTTATCCACCAACCTCCTACTTCCCCTTTTTTCCCCCACTACCTTGACTTGCTGCCCATCCCATTTAAACCCCCTATTTTGAAACCTGTTGCAAAGGGGAAAAAACCCCTCCCAAACCCAGGTTTAACCCTACCCTCTTGTTCCTGACCCCGGGTTGTCTTCACTACTTGTTCTTTCTGAATTCTCCCTGTTGCCCTGGGTAACCTCCCTACATCCTCAGATGTAAGACAAAGGGTCCTTACCTATCTATGTGGTTCCCAGCACCACCGGGCTATTTTTGGGGCAACTGCCAGTAAAATCCTTTCCTTTTCAACCAAAACAGACTGGAGCTTATTTTTGCACAACCCAATCCCCGTGACTCCCCTATGAATTTTCCCCCACTCACCATGGAACAGGCCCCTTCCCTTTCCCCGCCTGATGTTCTTACTAAAGACCATAGGGCACCCCATAATCTAAAACATCCCATACACTTTTCCCATGCCCCCACCTTCATGTCTTGTATTTTTCTGAGCTGAGGAATAGACTTCTCTCCACTACAAGACCTCGTCCTCCCCTATCCCCCCTGGGAACTGCACCAACTATAATTTGACCTTTTTTCCCCTATTTCAGCAGGTTCACTTTCCTCTAACTGGGCCCATGTACCCCTGCTCTGTAACTTAGAGACCCCGTGAATTCCCTCTCTAGACCTGAGGTGGCCCTCGCCCCCAAAACTAAAACCCCCCGTTACTCTGGGTCTGACCCCCTAGGCTGGAGAACAGAATCCCTTTCCTAGGCCCTGTTCTACCTTTCTGTTGGATCATCTCCACAGCAGTTTTTTCCCTTCCCCCTTGCTGTGGGATATCCCCTGCCCCTTCCCCCGGGGACCCTAGTTCCCTTACTGCCTACCTAAAATTTCCCTGCAATATCTGTCATCTCACAACTATTGTTACTTTCCCTGTTTTCCTCTGTTTACTCACTAGGTTGGACATATTCCGGGCTGTTCAAACAGTCCAAGGGGAGATTCTTCCTAACATTCCTGTACCCGTTACATAGGAAAAACTTCAGTGTCCATTAGGCCATCCTGCACCTAATTATAAGGTCCTTTTTTCCTTTGAGTCAACATGGACTCTTTACTTTTTTCCACTTTCTCCATCCAGAGCTGCTATGTCTACAGTACTCTTGGGGGATAGTTTATCCCCGGGCCCCCAATTACTTCAAAACCTATTTAGCAAAACCATTCACTCTCTAGCCTTTCCCGACTGCCCCGGCTGGCGAGTGTGATCTGGCAACACATTCCCCTCTTCCGGCCCTTGTAGCAGAAGACACTTGGTTGCAACAGAATGACTTGGTTTACAAGACTACAACACATTTTCCTTAGGCCCACACTTCCAGGCTCATAACTTCTGCACACATTTTGGACCCACTACATTAAGGAATGAAAAGTCTCCCCTTTTGCTATGCTGCTAGTTTACATGGGGACACCCGATTGTACGGAGGTCACAACCACAGGACCTACATTTCCTGCATACTTGTGCGTAGTCCCCACTACCACTGGGGCGATCTGCAACCGCACGTTTAAACTAGTTACACAGTACCCCTTTGGTCAGTGGGGGACCATGACCCCTTTGGAACCCCGGGCTCAAAAAAAAAATGGGGGCTTTTATCCATGACTTTTCCCCACCGGAAGGGCATTGAAACCTTTTTTTGTACGGCAAAACCCCCTTGCTCCCTGGGATACATTTACCCCCTTTTTTCCCGGGTTTTCCTTTTTAAAGGGAAAAAACTCACAGTACTCCGAGCGCTGTTTAAACCCCCAACCTTTGGGGGACCGAGAGTTGCCCTCCTGGGAGCCATCATTCCCAAAGAAGCTAGTTCACTCTTTACCAATTCTTATTGTCCAGGGGCCCTTTCCCCGGGACTTCTCTCATTAGCCTGTTGACTTATTCAGAATGTGCGGGGTGTTTTCCTTTAAATCCCCCAGGGCGCAGCGTCGATTTAAAGACCCCCTTTCAGACGAGCATTTTTTACAAAAATAACGTTTTCAATAGAGTCTTTCATGTAATACATTTGGGCCCCTCAGCTTGACCAGCCCCCCCCAACAGTATGCAACGCCTCCCGGAGTCTTCTGGCCTGACGGCCCTGCCCCCCCCGCCCGGCCAAGTCCTCCCCAATTCAGGATGTTTAAAAGTGTCACTTGATGGTCATTAGTAAAGGAACCTTACCCCTTTTCCCGCGGGTTCCCTCTTTGGAAAGCCCTGGGCCCTTTTGGACAATCTTGGTGACAGCCTATCAGTCCCCGAGGGGGGATTCCACCACCTGGAATCCGGTCTGGGGCTGTGATCCTCTGGCTTCTTGGTGAAAAAACATCAACAATCCTGCTGCTGTGGGACACCCCAGCTGGTCCCTCTCTGGCGTGGCAGCGGTTCCCCGTGGATGAAGTTGGTTGCCCCTTGGAAAAAGCGCTTTGTCATTGGACCCATTTTATTTTTGGACGTACTTTTTTCACATCTTTGGGCGGCATTTAAACTGCTAATCAGGGGAGGAGTCACCCCCCCTATTTTAGGGCTTTAAAGGGGTAAAACCCGCTCTTCCTTTTGGGGTGGACCACAGTTCGAGGGGGGACTTTTCCCGGACATGGCGCTCTCCCACCTGCCCACCTTGGCCCCCCGAACTGCCGAAAAGCGGAAAAATTTGCCAAGTATGATTTCCCCCACGCCCCCTTTTATATCTCAAAACACATGATCGAAGCCCAAGACAGGTCTCAAAACATATAACCACAGTCTCACCAGGTCCTGGTCGGGTCTCCATAAAGGGTATTATCTCTGGGTGGACTCTGGAGATGTTCTGCCGACAGTCCAGATCAACCTCAAATGGGATCCCACCCACTCGCCATTCCAGGGTCCTTACTAGCAGTTTCTCATACTGGCCTAAACCAGCCCCTTTCTGCGGACGAGATGGGTTGCTCCTGGCAACAACAGAATCCAGGTCTCTTTTTGACTTGCCTTTCCCCAGCTGGTAAAAACTTCAGACAGTACCAGTCTCTTTCCAGCAAACACACAGTCCCTTTGCTGGAGGGTCTGGCCCTTTCAAAGCGACTGTAGCAATCTATGCAGATTTACAGGATCAGCAAACCAGTCCTTCCAATGCACAGTCACTTTTCAGAAGCAGTAATGGTTTGGCTGCTGGCCCTTTAATTTAACCCCTGCAGCCCCAACACTGTGCAAAATTTAACACTCTTGTGCCCGTTCAATTGTGCCACACATGCACCAATTCTTGCGCCACTGCGCCACTTTAGTTACTGTGTCAGTCCTTATGCCGACATGCCCTTATCCTCCACCATATGTAAGCGTTCACATGTGTTCGGCCGCCATCTTGGCCCGGCCTAGGGGACACTCTCGCTCTGGGATCGCCGCTTTGGTAAACGGAACAGCAGGTCGACACAGGTTTCTCATTAAATCTGGCCTCCGCCAGCTTTATTCTCCAACACAGGAAACATATACAGTAAACAAAATAAATCCTAGGCCGTCCAGCCACTAACTAAACGTACAGAGAGTCCCTCTCTAGCAGTGGTCTGGGTCTACCACCCAGCCCCACAAACATGTACTCACACTGTACAATATAGTCCTTGGGCCTGGCTACTCTCAAGCCTATGGGGGAAGAATTCAGGATACTCTCCTGGACAAAGGCCTGCACACGTCCTCCACTGACTGTGAGCCACGCTCCCCCCCCTGGTACACTGAAGAACACACTATTTAACAGCCTCTCAGTTGGACCAGCAGCTGAGCAACTCTCTTAATTACCACCTGAGTAATTAACTCCTGGTTACCCTTGCCAGACTGCTGACCTTCCTCAATGACAGCCAACAACTTGGCAACCCATACCTTGGAGCTGGTGGAGAAATGCGATCTTCTAAGGTCGCACCATCACAACATTATATTGAAGCTTAAGTTCATTCTTAGTTTTAATACTATTACCTTTTTTCTGTTGTCTGTGTTTTTCCCACTAACCTAAAACAACACCTATGTTATTTAAAAAATCCATTGTACATAGAGATACAGTTGAAAAATCTTGGGTCTTTTCTCAGAACTGGTTAGTTTTGATTAGGATGCAGACATGCTGAGGGCTGTCATCTCAGTACTACAATTGCAGGCATAATTGTGATAAGTTATGGCTGCAATACTGTAGGATAAGGCAGAATTGAGTAGTTCTCTCATAAATAAAAACATAAAGTTAAACTTCACTGCTTTATTTTTGTAATGTATGAGTATATTCGCTTTGTGTTTTTCACTGGGAGTAGCGTCGTGTTATAACAGCCCTAGAAACTTTAAATGAATTCTGCATATTTTCACTTAACTGGTTCTTATGCAGTTCAGCCACGAACATGTGTGTCTCAATAGACCATGTAATAGGCAGTCAAATTCAACTGTAGCACTTCCCTTTTCTAAATGCTTCTGTTAGGAGCTAGGAAAGCCAATCTAAACATATTGATAACAATGTTTCCTGTATTTACTTTGTCTTGGGAGAACCAAGCACTGTTCAGCAGTAGTGCATCAAAGTGTAGAAAGGCAGCCAACACCAATGTCATAAAGCAATGCTACATAATTGCATTAATCCTATACATATATTGGCTAGACAGTGAAACGGTCTGAAATAAACACATACCCGCAATGTACAGGTATTCTACAAACCAAAAAACCAGCATTGTTATAAAATAAGTTATATAGCAGCATTTAACCTTCTAATGTTATTTATTCACCTGAACACCTAAATCCTTCCTAGGTGTTCTAGCATTATATCTTTTAGGGTGTTCCAGGGTTGAATTCAATGTTTCGAGCACTAGAGACCACAGGTGCTTGCTAGAGAGATGTTTACCCTCCATTTGACAGAGGACCTGTTATTATGTCACTATGTAGTAGATTGTGCTTTCATAGCCTGGCACGTTATTGTTTGCCAGAAGACAGGAAAATCATGCAGACCCAGTAAGGACGTAAGCCAGAACTGCCATCAAGTTGACGAATAAGCAGTTGTCAACCAAGTAACCTTTTAAGCACACATAAATCTACAGACTGGTGTAACCCATAGAAAATCATAAAGTTCATGCTGTGACATATGGAAATGAATAGAAAATCCAAAGTCTTTATGGTGCCTTCTTATAGTTGTTCATGCTACTGCCATAGGCATTTGGTTCTTTTTAGGCAAAATGTGTTGCTATTTTATTTGCTTTTTCATAGACTTCTATAATAAAAAACACGTTTCTCCCAAATCGTGTGAAAGCAAACCCGCACTCATCACATGACTGTATTTTACCAAAAGTAGAGTCCAAGGTAACTGTACCCACATTTCTTTATTTATCTCAGAATGCTTGAAGAAAGGCTTATTTTTAGCCAAAATATTGCATAATTTTATAATATGTACTAAAAGTGGAGAATAAAGAAATGTGGCTGTGAAGATGTTGATGCCTTGGACACTTCCTTTGTTGCTCTTTTGCATGGTGAGTGTGGAATGACTTATCTTGGTGATCTGTTGCCGCTCAGCCTTTGTCGTTAGGAGTTTTCAGTGCTGTCCTTTCTATATAATTGGCCTACCAATGATTTAAAAATTCAAGTTATATCATGAGATTTGAAGTCTCTCATTTTCTGATTAGTTTATTACATTTTTTCTGTACCGGGCAGACTTTGTTTGGAGTCTGACTCTACACACCTACCAGATGAACCCTTTAGGGCCCATCTACACGGCAAGCCTTTCTAATTGGTTTTTATTGTGGATTCGGAGTTTCAAAAAACAATTGTAAAACCATCCTCATAGACCTCAAATGAAAATCTGAGTTGTAATCCACACAACTCGGATTTTCTTGAGATTGGATTTCAAAACCGGCGTTTTTCAAAAAACTTGGAGCATGTTCGTTCTTCCGCCACATTTTAGGTACAAAAATTCCTCCCAAATATTTCTGTTGGATCTACGTCCAAAACCCCATAGGGATGAATGGGACTTGTTTTCTCACTGTAAATCTGGTGGAACAGAAAGCTAGCTAAAATCTACATTGAACACCATGTCAGAATACTCATCAGACAATGCGATTTTAGGATTAAGAATCCCAAAAATATTTTGACATGTGTTGTGTGGACGGAGCTCTAGGGGGAATAAAACTTGACACATTCATCTAGGAAAATGGATATCACAGAAATAAGGGCCAATTGTTTGGTATTGGTATTGGAATAGCAACAGAGGAAGAATCATGGGGCACATTTATTATAGGTGGGTATTGTAAAATTTGCCAAAATATAATAGGGTACACCAAAATTGTGGCAAAAATCTAGCACAGATATTTGATGCAAGCCAATTAATAGTCTAAAAAGTTAGACCACTCTATAGAAGCACCAAATTTATCAATCAGTATGAGCCACTGTGATAAATTTGGCACATGCTTAGACTAACTGCCTCACTTTTAGACATTAAGGGTGACATGTAAGTACAGTACCTGTTCTCTAGATGTATGAGCAGACGCACTCCAAAACTAGGCGCATTACTGCTGGAACAGGCAGACCAAGTTAAAAAAGGCTGAGTTGTTGTAGTGGAACTAGAATGCGTCAAATCTATGACCCGCAGTAGAACAGGTTCATACATTCTGGTGCATTCTACACTGCTTTAAAGCTATTTAGAACTGGCCTCTATGCGCCTAGATCATACATGTCGCCCTAATAGTAGATGTGCCCAAATTTCTTCAGATTGGGTAGTTAGAAGACCTTATAAACACTATGGGCCTCATGTATGAAAATTGTCTTTCTTTGCTACCCATAGCAACCAATCAGCACTCCTCTTTCAGTGCACTATATGAAATGAAAGGGGAGCTCTGATTGATTGCTACAGGAAACAAAGAAAGTCTTAGACCTAAACACTTTTTATACATGAAGCCCTATACAGACAGTCCCCGACTTACATCATTCCGACTTACATATGTCCCCTAGTTACAAACGGAGACTTGTGGGGCGTGGCTGGCATTCAACACTGAGTCACGCCCCATGATAACCAAGTGACAGAATGCCACAGCTGCACATGAGATACAGAACGTTAGGTGAAATCTTCTAATAAAGGGCACAGACCACAAAACAAATGTAAAAACTGTTCCCTGCACTTTACAAAAAAAAAAAAAAAAAATTTTTTGCTGGAATTACATTTAATAAATATACCTGTTCCGACTTACATACAATTTCAACTTAAGAACAATCCTATAGTCCCTATCTCGTTTGTAACCGGGGCACTGCCTGTATATGTAATAAAAAATGTTAACATTTTTGATTGGAGCTTTTCTTTAATATTTGAAGAATTGTTAAGAATGTATGTATATGTAACATTCATAAAATATGTTATCTACTTATATTAAATGTTCAATTCATAACATCTTGGTAACCGTCAAACTGTACTTGTTAGAGTCTGTGGACCTTGACAGCTTTATATTGTACCTAGACCTGGTGCCAATGTTCTCAATGTGCAAGTGTGTTCTGCAGTATGTCTTCCTCTTGATTTTAGAAAGATCAGTATTATTCACATAGCTTGATGCAATTAACAATGAATTACTTTAGGGAAGTTCATGTTTGAAATGAACGCCATTAAATCTGTGCACAGACCATTACAAGTCAACAGTTTACAGACTGGTCATGACCGCTATCTTTTCCAAATGCATTAATGAGCTGTTTAATTAAGGGATAAGGAATTTTACAGCCAGTGATCACCACTTTTGTTGTTTTAATAATGGCTAAATTTGAGATCTTTTATTTAAGCAACTTCATTAAAGATAGTACTATTTTCCCTGATCTGCCTATATTAATTGCCTGATAATAATAAATATATCTTTATAGATTTTTTTTAGTTTAAATTGATTCTGAATTTACTCATTAAATTTCATTTCATCATATGTCTAAAATAAAGGGGGGAGGGTTACATGGACAAATCTTGGTGGTAGTAGTAGTCTGACTAATTAACAGCCACATTTTGCAACCACACCTACCTATAATGAGGGTACTGAATGGAGGTATGATTTATTTAATTGGGAGCAAAGGTGGTGATCATTAATTTGAGTAAAAAAAAATGTTTAATTTAGAGTCTCAAATCTAAAACTGTAGTATACAAGTTTTCTTTCTGCTCATTAGACTCTTAGTTATAAGCAACAAATAAAAAAAAAAATACAAAATCCACTTGAACCCAAATTTACCTGGAGGGTCAATGCATAGGATTTTTTTAAAGACCTGAACATCTCTAGGCCTCCTATCTGATACTGTTTAGATGAAAATCTAATTCTTTGCATGTTAAATGGAGGAAAATTTGTTTGTACTTGCTTTTTTGGGGATGAAGTGATATTTACATTGATAAGAGATTACCTATTAAGAAAACACAGGTACTTAGTAGTTTGGCAGCAACCACTGTAACACAACACCAACAGGGGGGTCGCAACCCAACAGCATACCTTGTAGCCAAGGTAAGCTTCCTTGGGTCCGGGCCATATCCCCTACAGAGACAGCATCACAGAAGAGACCTCCACAGCACACCACCAAATAGTGGAGAGATTAAAATGGCTAACCTTTCCATGTTGCTTCTGTCAACAGACTGAGAGCAAATAGGTATAAGGACAGTTCTGCTGTTTAGTTCAAAGGAGCAGTCAAAAAATATAACAGACCCATAGCTATGCTTTCATCTATGGATGGCTACCCTAATTCCCTCCTATGACTTACCATACAGAGCAAGCAGTGGTCAGACAGCTTTGACAAGGACAGGGAGAGGCAGGAGAATGGCTATCCTCATACAATCAGCAGATTAATAATCATAAGTCTGTTGTTTTATTTGGTTGTTCCTATTTTTATCCTGCTTTTGCTGATATGATAATTGACCTGTCCTTATAAAATACCGTAACTTTCATCAGACTAATACACTGCAAAATTCAGTTCAGCCAGATACATTTGATCAGGATATCAGCCGGCATTGATCCCAAATATTATTTGGAAATGATGCACAAAGAATACAACATTTAATTATATGATGACTAAGCTTATTTATGCAGACTGGAGACTGCTTTAAACCCGTTTTAGGCCTAGTTCCACAATGCAGTGAAATTTTAGATAGAATATCAAAAAGAAAAATAAAGAATGCTATATTTACAGTCCAAAAGGGGTAAAAATAATATAGTTGTCTGGATGAAGAAGCTACGTACCTCTTCCACATTCAATTTCCACAAATGCCATTTAGGCCACCTGACAAGCTAAGGCTAGTTCCGTCATAAAAATGGATAAATAATGGCGGGTCAAACTTGTTACTTAAAGGAGTTGTCTCACTATAAGGATTGCTTTTTATGTTAAAGATCTTGCAAAAACAAGTCACTTTGCAATATATATCCATTAACAGTGTCCTACATATTCTGAGATATCCCCTCTTGTATGGGCTGCATCAGCTCCTCAGGTCGCCATAGCTACAGACCTGTTCAATCTCTCATGATAGGCTGCAGGCACGGGTTGCTATAGCTACAGACCTGGCTTCTACTAGGCTGCAGTAGAAGCCAGTAAACATGCCCCTGAATTCAATGTATTGAGACAACCCCTTTAACACGCACCAAGGGCTCCCAACACAATTGATTACAATTGTGTGTGACATGGATGTAAACCTAGTCTAACATGGCAAAGAACTATAAATTGTCATAGGAGAATAAATAGCTATAATGTCACTGCATTGAACCAGTCTTTTCACTTATATTGAACTCAAGTAATTAATAGTGTCACCACTCCAAATTAAAAAACGTCCTTGATAAAGTTGAATAAGTCCTCTTAAAGCTGATGATAAATATTTCATGTCATATTCCTTGCAACTTTATACATTAGAACAAATTTCCCCCTAGTACTTTTGACTGTTTATTTAACTTTGCTGTGTCATCACGAAAGGAAACAATTCCCCTGAATGCCTTTTAACCTTTTAAAATGAGAAAAGTCAAACAATGATTTTAAAAAGCTTTCTTTGAACAACGACAAAATTCAAACAAGTTCAGCTACAGCAATGTGCTTGGTAAATAGTAGGCCAAGAAGAGCATCCGATTATAGATATCCAATGAGAGAGGCAAACAGACGATCAGACACTATGCATACATATAGCAAATATTAGAATAGACACATAAATACAGTTTGTAATACACTGTATCAGTGTTTTATATTGTTGACAAAATAGAGCAGAAAGTTATAAAGTTTATCTTTCTTTCCCATCGTTCCTTTTAATCACCTCCAATCTTTAAATTTTGAAGAAAAGTAAGCCTGGATGAACTGTATGTTTAGTATATTAGTAAAAATAATATCATAAATGTGTTTATTTTATTTACTATACTTTTTATGCTGTGGAATTTTGCCATTTATTATCTAGTAATTGT
Organism: Phyllomedusa bahiana; assembly: GCA_025379985.1. Lineage (NCBI taxonomy): Eukaryota > Metazoa > Chordata > Amphibia > Anura > Hylidae > Phyllomedusa > Phyllomedusa bahiana. The sequence goes on along the minus strand of JAODAL010008617.1, from coordinate 29,418 downwards.
TATTTCTGTTATTTGAATTTTCTGTTCATTTATGTTGTTCACTCTACTTCCAGAGAAATATCTCAATGTTTATTTCCCATTAGCTCAATTTCAATATCTGGTTTTATAGTCTGGCAGAATTCTGTAAAATATTATGATCATTCTTAAGATGTGCGAGTTGTCCTTAATCATGCACTATTTTGCGTCTTTATCTTTTAGATGCTTTTAGATTTTGTGTGCTGATTGCTTTGTGATGATTTGTAATGGCTTTAATGGTTTATACAGTGCGAATAGAATGGACTTTCATTAATATAAAGTATAATGCCATCTCTCATTTAAAAATTATTATTGCGGCATTACTTTTCCAGAATAATGTAGGTTTAGTAAAAGTAATATAACAAAGTAGTTTAAAGTAAAAACATTGAATTATTTTAAAATAGCTTTTAACTCAAATTGTGTAATGCAGAAGCAGGTGTATTCCCTTGTGATGCTGTTTGTTTCGGTCATTAGACTTGCCATTGGGCCAGGAAGTTTAGCCATAATACAGGCATCAAAAATAATTGTATGAAACTAACCTAGGCGAATGTATGTACTGTTTATAAGAGCCATCTAAATATTTTATTTTACCTGTTGTTACCCTACATTTACTATTTTCTGTTTATGTTATTTTTACACACTCAGCAGTACTGTATGGATAAAACACTGATATATGCCACCTAAAGGCTTATGTACACAGCAGATTTATGTTTGTGGAGTTCAATGCTTGGAAGCTGTATGGCTCCTTAAAGGGGTTTTCTTTCCATCCTGTTTCACAGAGCCACATCCAGCTTTAGGCTCTCACTTTCTGGTTTGTGTATGGGTGGTTCCATAGCAGTGATTGACATATAGGCTCAGCCATTTCTGGCTATTTCTGTTATAATTACATGATTGCTTGATGTTTATATCATGAAGCACACAAGGCTAAAGAGCTCTAAAGGGTGAAAGCTTGTCATTTACATAGGTAAACAAAGTCTGTTACTAAAGATAAGTCTATGCAGGGAGTTACTCACCATGGTTCAATGGCAGCTTGTGGAGCAATCAGATAAGAAACAGAGAAGAAAGAAGTGGTCAGTAACCTAGAGAAACTTGTGTACTCTAAGGCCATGTTCACACGGCTTATTTCGCAACGGATTTACAGCCGTATTTACGGCCGCAAATCCGTTGCGAAATCAGTTACAAACAAGTAACTGGCCATTTTACATAGATTTTAATGGGAAATACGTGTCGTCGTTCAGACGACACTTATTTCCGTTCCGGATTGCGGCCGTGGATTGCGGCCGCAATCCGGCCGCAAAAACAATGTGCATGTCAATTATTTCCGGACGGATTCACCAACTATAATGAATGGGGATGGTGAATCCGTCGGGAAATCAGTTCCAAATATGTGCCACACTTAGTGGCACTTATTTGCAACTGATTTGCAACTGATTTGCAACTGATTTCGGAACGTATTTACGTCGGAAATCCGACGTGAATCAGTTCTGAAATCAGCCGTGTGAACATAGCTTAAGGCTACGTCTACACGGCAATTGTAAAATACTGTTGGATTCAGTTGTAAAATCCAACCAGTATTTTACAATCGGTTTTCGCTTTTTACTGCGTTTTCAGATTTCTGCCGACCTATTAACATTGAACAGCACTCAACTCCTCTGTTTTCAAGTGAAAGACGACGGATTATAAAACATGTTCTAACTTTTTTGAACGGATTTCAGAGTTGAAATCCAACCTGAGAAAATCCGAGCTGTGTAGACTATAACTCGGATTTTCTTTTGAGCTTGTTTTTTGTGGATTCTAAATATTGAATCCACTTAAAAATCCAATAGTAAACTAGTGCCTTGTAGCCATAGCCTAAGAGGAGATAAAATATTCCTTATATCATGACTAAAAGAAAATTTAAAAAAAGCAATGTTTTAGGTTATAGTCTTCATTTACCTTTCCCTACATATTAAAAGCTAATCACATAATGGTTGCCGGTAATTATATACCCCATGAGCTGTATTAAGTATATGAATGTAAAATTATTAAATCTACAAAACGAGTGCATAGCCAATAAATCATATATCAGCCCATTTGTTATGTCTTCTAGCAGCAGTGTCAACTACATGATATGAGAGGCAATGGTGTCAGCACCCCTTTATTTATAGTACACTAATATATTATTCAGCACTGTGCCTTGCATGGTAGAGGGGCAAGAAGATATACAACAGTACAAACAACACTGTAGAAAAATAGGGAAGAGATCTCTGTCCTGCAATGATGGCACATGTCCACTTATTAGTAGCGCGTGTCATTGATTGCTTGTTTGGGCAACATTTATTGCTTTTGTCTCCCACATATAAAGCCGAGGTGAGCGTGCATGTGCTTTCAATAGGTAGAGGGGAAAAAAACTATTGACTTATCTCTGCCGAAAACAAAAGTATCGGGCATTGAAATTCAGTATGCCCTATCATTTTTGCCATCACCTTCAACTGTGAAGGGACAACTATTCTCTAATGTACATGGTGGCCTCTTTGTGGGATTGGGGAATGCAGTAGAAGTCCCGTATGTGAGTGTTGTGGGAGCACCATGGGCCAAATGTATGAAAACTGTCTAGGTCTCAGACTTTCTTTGTTGTGAATGTACAGTATCTCATCAGAGACATAGGTGCCTAGGCTCACTTCTTGCACAAGATCCCTTTCCTGTCCATTACACATAAATGCTATCCCATATGTCACTCACTTGGTCCATAAATACCATCCCCTATTTGTAATCTGTACTAACACTTTTAAAGCATGCTGTAATGTCTGCACTTCCCTTCTGTTAATTCCTATCATCAGTGTGACATATCTCCTTACTGGATCATTTAGCAACTGTAGCATATTTTCTGTCTGAACTACTAATTTATAGAGGTTTTTGCAGACAGTAAGCCAGTATTAGAGTATTCACTAAAGTAATACAAAGTGAAAAATTGTAATTAATATGAAATATATGTTAAATATTGAACTTTATAGCTATATGTAATTTTTTATCTCGACAAAGAAAAGCTGGGGAAATGTAACTTCCTACTACTTCATCTGAATTGCATAGAGAAATAGAACTATACTATGTCAAGAGTGTTGCTCCAACCTCTTTTTGGCCCTATTGCCCTATGTCTTGAAGTTTTGGAAGCACCTAAATAAGAGGCATACTTCATTACATGTAAGCTTTTTCAAGGACAACCGAAAAAATGTCACTTTTACCTTAGTAACAACAATTTACATATAACTTAAAGAGTTTGCTTCTAGGCCTCATGGTCATACTATGGCTCCTTGAAAGCTTTGACTTAAAAAAAAGTTGTGTATGAAACAGAAGGAATAGATAATTACTTCCTGTCAAATTCCTATGGAATCAGACAGAATTCAAATTGTGGCATGTTCCACCAAATGCTGTATTACTGAACTATATTCTCCCCAAGGAGCCACACATGGACTAAGTACGACACTGAAATATGGCACTTTAGGGAACCCATGTGTCGCCATACAGGTACATTGTGCAAGAGGATTAAGCATATTATAAACAACAAATGCTGTCAAATAATTACCTAAATTAATAGTTTCTTTTCTATTCATTTCTTTTTGAAGCAGGAAGAAAACCCAGGGGGTTATCGAGGTAACAAATGGACACATAGGAGAAATTTAGCAAACATTGCCTCAAGCCTTCTGGCATAAATTAGTTGCACATTTTGTACAAATTATACTTCTGGAAAAATGTGCTACTTTTTAACAGTTTTTGTGCCACACTACTCTTATCACCTTTACAATGTGATGGAAAAAGGGTGGAGCTAACTGGGAGGGGTGAGGCCTGCACGTCCTGGCCAATTTACTATAATTTGTCAGAAACTAGTGTAAATCATAGCAGACATCTACACAAGCTCACAGCAGCTTATGCTGTATATCAATTTGTGGCACCTAGGCAGCCTTATAGGCAGCTTCCTTAATAAGGGGTGAAATGCCAATTTAAGTAAGTTACCCTTATATTTTTCTTTAATAAATTCAGTTCTCAGACATTATGGATACATTAAAATCTAATTGCTTTCTTACTTAAGTTGTCACTGCAACTGGCTGGCGTTTAGGTTACCTCATAGAAGCAATTATGCCTACTTCATGCCACTTGTCATTGCAATTTTGAAGCTTTATAAATTAAACTCTGACTGTTCAAGGGCCATTCTAAGCTCATTCCTGCTTCTAACTTTTTCAAACTTCCTCCATTTTGCCCTTGAAAATATTAGGCGTCATAAAACTATAGTAAACAGTAGTATGTATAGTATTTATAGTACATATGGCAAGTATATATAAACACCAAGTATTTTAATATATATTGGCAAGAAAGAGGGTTTTTTTCATGTTAGAAATTAAATCAGCCTGTGCAAGTCAGAAAACAGCACGCTCATCAGGGGAGATGCACAGAGCAGCTGGATGCAGACAGAGAGGTTATATTTGGTACATGTGTTTTTGGCTAATTTTCAAAGTGGCACATTGACAATCATATCCTTCTAATTGCTAAGATTCGAAAGCAGATAAAACTTTAGCCAGAGGATATTGTGCTCTGAGTACAGATGAGTGAATGTCATCACTAAACCATTGGTTATTTGATATTATAAATATTCCCATTTGTAGCCTACTATTGTATTGAAACTCTTTTACTGACTTTATTGGTCATATGCCTGGTTGGCTTTCATCCCAACCAGGGCAGAATTACACACGAGCACAATTACTAGAAAATGACTCACAGAACATACCTTTATTGTAGTCCCTTCATTTCCCACTGTATTTTCCATGCCACAATTTGTTTTTTACCCTCCTATCCACAACAGAACCTCTGGAGACATCTGTTAGGACAGAAAGCCTTAGGGTATGCTCACACGGCATAATTACGCGTCGCAATACGCCAGGTGTTTTGGGAGTCGCGCTGATCAGCTCGTAATCCCAAAGCACGAGGGAGCTGGCAGCCCGCTGGCCCCAATGACAGGCATTACTCACGGTGCATAATTGCCGCGAATAATTGACATGTCACTTATCTCCCCGCGAGATGAGAGCTATGGATTACCGTAATTGCGGAGCGCATCTCGATGCATATTAAGCGCAATACGCGGTGAAATACACCCGCAATTACACCTCAAAATAAGCCGTGTGAACATACCCTTAGTAGATATAATGGACACATTCATCCACAACCACAATTCAGAATTCTTGTCTCTAATGGTGGTATACTGTGGAGTTCCTCCAGCTATAACACTCCACAGCTTAACCCCAGGTCTCAACGGTACCATTGACTCTACATTTGGGGTTAGATACTCTGATGTGTGTATTTTATGTCATTTTTATATTCGTGCATTAATAAAATAATTATTTATTCTTTGGAAAGTGCTGGTTTCTTTTTCGGATTTTGTATTGGTTTTTTCCAACACATATATTTCTATATAGTGCCAATTTGCTATTGTATAGGTTGTTTATGGTTTTATACAGTTTCTTTGCAAAATGTATTCAGTTAAATGGTCAAAACAGAAGTTTAACTATTGCAGAATGCAAATGGCGGTACAGATATAATGTTAAGGAAGGTCATATTTGACTGAAACGTTTGAGACTATAATACTAGCAAGCCTAAGTAACTGTTGATTAATTAGTTTTGTTGTTTATACCTGGGATGGTAAACATTAATAAAATTGTTCAGATAATAAGCTTACTGAAGTGCCATGGTATGAATTATAGTGATTGTGATAAGTCTTCTGTTGGCACCTTCTTAATTATCCAGAAGGCGGAACAACTGTCTGTGTCAAACACAGGTATAATGAAATATACCAGACAAACATATGTCAAATGGACAATCTTTTTGCAAATGTCTGGCTCTTAGATGTATGCATATAGGCACATTAAACATATAGATTAGAAGCAATGATACTTTCATAACCGAACTTTTCATTTATTTAAAGTGATTGCTGAAATATTTCCCAACTGTACTTTAAAGAGGTTGTCTGCATCGATTCCTCTTACTTCAGTCCTGTTTTTTCGGTTTTATTTGTGAATTCAGGGGCATGTTTACTGGCTTTACTGACTTTTACTGACCTGCAGTGATGAGCTACTGAGGACACCAGGTCTGTAGCTGTAGCGACCAGCACTGGCAGCCTATCAGGAGAGTTAGAACAGGCCTGTAGCTATAGCAACCTGAGGAGCTGATGCAGCGCATACAAGAGGGAATATCTAGGAATATGTAGGACACTGCTAATGGGCATATATTGCAAAGTAAGTTGTTTTTGCGAGATTTTTAACATAAAAATTAATCTTTGTAGTGAGACAACCCCTTTAAGTCATATTCCCGTCTCCACAGGTTATGCCAATTCATCTACGGGATCCACATCTATCTCCAGAATGAGCATGCCCTCTAACCTCCTCTCTGCTCAGTGCTGCAGCTGCTGTGAATGGAGAGGTGGTCGCACATTCCTTGCTATGTGAGTTCCAAATAAAGCTGAGCAAGTGTGCTTAGCTGTAATTGGAACTCACATAGAAGGGAATGGAAAAACCTGCACATGGATGGCCATCTCTATATTTCGGTTGGTCACAGCATCAGGCAGAACAGGAGTGGGTCCCTTTGTTGGTACCTGTATACATCAGACATTTATGACATACTACTAGATACCCTGTCCAAGAATGGTAACTGTATTATAAAATGCATCCCACTTGGGGCCTTAGGGGAAAAGAAAATTTGGCCCTAGGTCAAAAAATTCACTTTTTTTCCCCAAAATTTTGAAACCCAAAATCAAATCGCCCCTTTCTTTTTAATATGGCTCATAAAAATGAAAAGGAGGGGCAACAAAGTAAATTTTTAAAACCTAGACATTTTTAAATACATTGGCCCTTTAAAATGTCAAGGTTTTTTCCCCGCAAACTGCGGGAATACAGGACACATGGAGGGGATTTTGGGATGAGCAGCTTCCTTCATCTTACCATTTGGGAAATTCCCCCCCCAACATGCATACAATCCAAACAAAGCACCTTAATGTGGTTTGCGAATGTAAAGGGGTTAGCGGGAGCCATCTCCATTTGGGTTGGGGTGAGGGGGTTGGGGAAAGGCAACCTTCCCTTCCTCCCCCCTTTCTCCCCAGAGGGGGTACTACAACCAAAGTGCCCCTTTAAACATATAAACAATAAGGTGTCAAGTCCGCCACATATATAAATCCCCTTACTTTGGCCCATGGGGTTTTTAAACCCCAGCCACTTGGGCAGAAATTTGGGTTTTGAAAACTGACACAAAATGCACTAAGGCAAAATTTTAATTAAAAAAAAGAAAATTTGCTTCCCTTTAAGGGCTGAAACTGAAATACCCCTTCATTGTGCATGTATTTACATAGGAACTTGTCTATGTTGATTTTGTATAATCCAGTGCACGGATTACACTTTGGGAATTTTTTAAGCAAAACCATACAAAACCCAAAACCTCTGCCCAAACAAAACCCTCTTCAATTGCAAATTGTACCAATGCGGGTGCGAAAGGCACTAAATTTAAAGATTCAAGTTTTTTTGAGGACCGGGGATTTATTACGGGTTTATCCTATATTTCTCTGCCCTTGTGTACAAGATAGCTCTTTGGGAAATGGAACAAAATGAAAGAGCAAAGCCCCTAAAACAAAAGATTAACACTTCGCAAATGTTTTTTTTTAATTTTCAGAAAGGGACGAATGAAAATTTTTTTTTTTTATGCCCAGTAAGGAAAAAAATGCGCTTGGAAACCGTGCAAAGAAAAACGGGGATTTTATAAGGGGCCTCCAAAGAATTGTCAAATGACTGTAAATTAAAACAAAAAAATAAGCTCGTTCTAAACCCCCTGAAGCCAAGAGACATTTTCCATGCAGCTGCGAATGTTGTCAGACTTTGAAAAATATGAAAAATGGAGAATTGAAAATTATGTAAGTAGATAAATAGGAAATTCAAAGAGCGGAAAATATTTTTTTTTTTCAAGTTGGCACCATGGGGACCGGGATTTAATTTTTTTTCATATTATTCCTGTTAATGATATACTATTTTTTTTTTTCAAAATTTCCCTTTTTTCTTCAAGCACCCATTTTTTGAACAGAAATTTTACTTTTTGGTTATTGCGGAACTAATTTAAATGATGGCTCTTTGTTGCACAGAGTTGTAGAACCACTGCCTTAGAGGTACTTGGGAGTCCTAATGTACCTCCATGTGCCTCCAATGTCATACAAAGTACATGGAAGCTTTTCTATCATTTGTTTTTCATACAACTCCGACACAAGCCCTGAGGCTAGGCCCAGATGCAGGTTTTGCTGCCTATTCATTAAAAATAAAAACATAACAAATCTGTGTAAAATCTACTTATGTTACATATGGATATTATTGCGGATTTACTGTGAGTTTACCCTTGTGATGTGCTGTATATTGCTGCAGATTTGCAATGCAAAATCTGTACTGCAAATCCACAGCAAATTCCCTGTATCTATGCCTGGCATCTATGCCAAATTTAGAGTGAAGGTTACAATAACACCAGAACACAGCTCTAAGCAACATCCATCCATCTTCCATCTTGATGGACTGAACTATTTAATGCAGTGTTTGCCTGTTGGGATTGCAGCAGTCACACTTGTGACCAGGCTCTTAGGGCGACATGTATGAATTCGAATGCATACTTTTTTTTTACTTGGCGCCGACACTCCAGTTCTCCAGAGTGTAGAATACGACAGTATGAAGATTTTTGGCGCATTACATAGAGCTTAATGCGGCAAACTTTGTATGGGCATAGATTGTAATGCGCCAAACTTGGCGCACTAAGCTCTATGTAATGCGACAAAAATCTGTCGTATTCTACATTCTCAGAATCTCATAATCCGACCATTGAAACATTAAGAGGGCGACATGTATGAATTCAAATGCGTACTTTTTTTTTACTTGGTGCCAACACCACAGTTCTAAACGGATATAGAAGAGTGTAGAATACGACAGATTTTTGGCGCATTACATTGAGCTTAATGCGCCAAACCTTGTATGGGCATAGAGTGTAATGCGCCAAACTTGGTGCACTGAGCTCTATGTACTGCGCCAAAAATCTGTCGTATTCTACACTCTTCTATATCTATTTAGAACTGTGGTGCTGGCTCCATGTAAATAAAAAGTAGCATTGAATTCATACATGTCGCCAGCCTCTTAATGTTTCAATGCTCGGATTATGATAGATTCTGAGAGTTGTAGTATATGACAGATTTTTGGCGCAGTACCTTAGGCTAAGTGCACCTAGTTTGGTGCATTATCGCTTATGGCCCTTACAAAGTTTGGCGCATTAAGCTCTATGTGAATGGGCCAAAAATCTTCATATTGTCGTATTCTACACTCTGGAGAACTGGAGTGTCGGCACCAAGTAAAAAAAAAGTACGCTTTCGAATTCATACATGTCGTCCTTAGTCTTGGAGGGTGAGGGGTCAAATTTCCTTCTCACCAAACTAGCACCAACTGTTTCCTTAATGATCATGCAGAATGCTCCTCAATTACTTTGCTTGCTCGTAAAGTGAATAATGCAGTCCTAAAGTTACAGCTGCATAGTTTTTACTATCCTTTCCCTGCTCTGATCTTTAAGATCGTTGCAGGGAGGTAACAGAAAGTTACAGCAGGAACAATACTGGAGCTAGGCATGTGGCATTAACCTTCTACTGCCCTACACCAGGGAGCCTTATATTAATCCAGTTGTCGTGAGCCATTACTGCATTGATACATTTCTTCCTCACGAATGGGTGACCACAATGTATCACATCTACTGTCACATGACGACAGTAGAAAGGTTATTGGGATACCACACATTCATCGCCATGGAATTAACCCCTCCACTGCCCTACACCACCATTTATAGTGGCATTAACACCTTCACTGTCATAGAACACAATGCATAGTGATATTAAAGGGGTTTTGCCACGAAGTAAAATTGACGTGGGAAGTTTGGAATTAAATAATAAACATTTTCACCATTCATCATTGTTAAAAATTCTGCACCGTTTTTGTTTTAGCTGCTCCTTTAGTGATCCATTGTTTACAGCTCATCTCCAAGGGATTACGACCAGGGCTGTGAGCTCCTCAGTCATGTCGACATGTAGACATCACTCTTTCTCAGTTAGCTAATGAGTGTTTCAAACCCGGGTGTTTGTCATTCTACTCCTGTCCTTTGGACTAGTTAGGTTGTAATTAGTCAAACAGTGCAAATAAAAAAAAAATAACCCTCATGAGGTCTGTTGCATTGATGAGAGGAAAAAAATCCACAGGTTAAGTTCCTGCAGGGATTTGAAACAAGGACCTTGTGCTGTAAAGCAAAAAATGGTTGCCTCTGTTGTACATGTAGCTACTTACAAATCTTTACATAAACAGACCTTTTCTTTGACTAGAGAGAGGAAAGGCCTGGTGATGTCATCCTGCTGAGTCACATGGTATGCAATTCAAGCAAGTCACACACGCCCCCTTTTGAGCACACAGAGCTGAAGAGCTGGATACAGCAGGTATGAAATGAGATTGTGGCAAAACCCCTTTAAACTTGCTTCCTTCGAACACCAGGTATTTTTCTATTTATTGCTTCACTAACAGATAACTAAGGCTCCTTACATTAAGCCCCTTACTACCTTAGACCAATAGGCATAGTGACATAAACAATTTAGTGCCGTGGTTCATTAGGCATACTGACACTTACCTCTTCAAATCCCTAGACCACCAGGGGTGTACACAATAACTTTTACTGCACTAAAACTGGATGCTGTGTATTACTATATACCTTGATGCTATATGGCTTTGTATATTTGACTGTGTGATAGCTAATGTTTAGAGCATAATATACTGTATATTTATTTTCATTAAACAGGACTGTGTACTGACTGGTTTAGAGGGAACTGGCTCCTAATTGACCCAAACCCTAGCAACAAAGGTTTAGAGATAACATTGTCAGTGATGCAGCTGAAATTATGGTTGGCCATAAAAAGAAGTTGGGAGTGCAGGTTGAACCCTTGCATTAGGGTGCTTGAGCCTGCTTTTGGCTTAATAAATATAGTTTGGCAACCCCTATTCCTTGATTGCAAATGATTGTTCTGTAAATAGTAGTTCTAGAGGTGAAATAGAAACAGGTTGTGAACAGTACTGTACCACAACATTTTTCTGATAAGCTTTGGTAAGAGGTTTAGAAACGAAGAAAATTTGAACTAAGACGCAAACACTCATAGATGGAACAGCTGTCAGGGCCGAGAAGATGAAAATACAAGGAAGTCTAAGATTAAAGAAAGCAAGGCCTCAGGCATTATCTCTTATATTACAATGAAATTCCTCAGTCCTTTCCCCTCCATTTTGTGTATCCATTTGAGAAGTGATTGCTTTGTCGTGGTATGTGAGTCTTGTTGCAGCTTGTTTATGGAAAGTGCACAAAGCTGGTCTAATCTGATTAGATGTATTAGAGGATTTATCATAGTTTATTTGAACACAGAAGCATCAGGTTTATTGTTAAAAGAAAACGCAGACACACACATATATAGAGATTTCCTTAGCTACATGAACTTTTGAGCTTTCTGTGAGGTTCTGTTTTGTTATTTTGTACATCTCTTCAAATATAAATCTGTGTTGTTCAATTTAAAGGGGCTGTCTGGTTTAGTAAACCCCATGGTAAGAGTAATATGAGAGTCCTTTATCCATCAGCAGTAATAAAGAGTAGCTATGGACAGTTTCTTGCTTTGGAGGGCTCGACAAGTCTGAACCTTATGTGGACACTCTATGTCAAGTTTTTTTTTCACTGTGGTGGAAATGCAAAAGAACTTGCATCTGGGTTCCCCCACTTATTACATCTCATTGTTGGGAGCCTCAGTGTCACGGGTGCCCCTGCGACCCTCAACCCGCGCTTGTCCTGCCCGCTGAGTCCCGGCTCACTTACCAGTTCACACTCCCGCTGCTGCTTCTGTCTCCCTAGGGAGCGGGGACGTGCGCTCCGGCTCTGTTACATTTAAAGGGCCAGCGCACCGGTAATTGGGTATTGCCAGCCGCTGCCCTTATTTAAGTCTGCCTCTTCCTGATGCCCTTTCCGGATCTTTAGTGCCCAAATGCTATTGAGAAAGCGTTCCTGAAGCCTTGTTCTGAGTACTGTGTACCGTACCGGTTGCCTCAGTCCCTCGACTACGATTCTTGCCGCCTTGTCCTGGACCAACCTGGCCTGTCCCGAGTACGATCCTGCTTACGATTTGTAACCATGCTACACTCGGCTGCATCCGCATAGGATGTCACGTCAGGGGTAGCGACCTGGTTAGACTCCGCGCAGCAAGTCCATCCCGCTTTGCGGCAGGGCCTCTGGTGGAAATCCGGGACCTACTTAGATCGCTCCCTGGCATGGCTTACGCCATCGCTTGCGGTGGTCCAGAGGATCCACTATCTCCGACCGTTAAACTCAGGAACAAGACACCATGCGACCAGTTATCATCACCTAGTGAAAAAGGGATTGTCCATAGTCGATAACCCCTGTAATTTGTTTTAAGCAATTTTTACCATCAAGCTCCTCCTGGAAGTTAGATAATAAATTGGCACCAGCATAGATATGCATAGAGTGCGCGCTTCATTGCAAAAAAAAACAAAAAAATGCCCTACTGCAAATAAACCAAACATAGCTCAACTTTAATTTTATTAGAGCACTACATAAAATGAAAGGGGTGCTCTGATTGGTAACTATAGGCAACAAAGGAAGTCTTACACCAGGACAGTTTTTAGATATGTGGCCCATAATGTCCATAATTTGGATATTATTATCTCTTACATATGAGAATAATTTGTTACTGTTCTTTAGTTTTAAGAGTTTTTAACATTTTTGTACCCACTTTTTCGATTTGGATATTGTCTTGTTAGTATTTTTTTTTTTAAACAAAATCAAGTTTTATTGATGTATAAGCAAAATTAACATAATTTGTACAAAAAGTATCACATTTAAAAACAGATATAAATACAGATTATTATAAGGCTATGTTCACACGGCTTAAAATGGGAACGTATTTCGTCTGTAATTACGCGCCGTAGAGCACGATTACGGCTGAATACGTACAGTTCATTAGGTAATCCACAGTTCTCATAGAGAACTATGGATTACGTCTCCTCTCACCGCTCGGAGAATCCACAGGGGGAGGAGATAAGTGACATGTCATTTGCTAGCGGCGTATACGCGCCGCTAGTAATGATAGTCTATGGGCCAGCGAGGTGTCGGCCCCCTGCTCCCGCCCCGAACCCGTCCACATGGCGTAATTGCGGGGAGAAATTACGCCCCGCAAATAAGCTGTGTGAACATAGCCTAACAGATTAGTTATTCAAACATGTCTCAAGATTGGAGCCATAGAAAAGATTGCGTACAATGACACTACAAAATTTAAAACGGTCACAATTTTACAGGATATACAGTAATTGCAACAGGATATCAAGAAAACTCAACTGATATAACAACCCACATTAAAATAAAATAAAACTAAAAACTAAAACTTTGTGTGTGTGCATCTTTCATTTTCCAAGTGGGGAAATCCTACACTATTATAGGGAACGTAGATAAGTTGTAGGGGCTACAGAGTAACGATCCAAAGGTTAAAGTGGCGCCACCTGCATGCAGGAGCGTACCCCAAGACTATCAGAAGACCCATAGGGATTGTTACTATTCTTAGTAGTGGATCAAGCTCCTCTTCCCATGATATTGGTAACTCTGTAGGTGTTGTACTATGAGGACGCTCTGTTTCCATCCTGTCCCTTCTCCTGTCTTGGCTTGTACATGTTTCGTTTTACAAACCTGGTAACTATAGTCATTATATGTAATAGCACGGCTCCCGTAAAAGTTATTATTCAAGAATAGGATCTTGTTTTAGAGGTTTTTGAATCGGTACAGTTAGTTATTATTGTATTCATGTGGATGAGAAGATTAAATCAGTATGTTATTTATACAGGTTGACACCTTAACAGCATAGCACACTGTTGCATGCATGTGTATTGCACAGCCCAGTCATTTATACTTAATACTACACGATAAGACTACAAGTAAACGAAATGTATCACAACAAGCCATTAACCCAGTACCCTCTCCCAGTCTATAAAGGCTTGTCATGAATGAGACAGTCACAATTCTTCCCATTCCACTGATACCATAACACAGGTAGATGCCTACATTGTGCCATTGATTAGACCTTCTCTGGCTCCTGATCATAGATAGCTATTTACGGTAACAGACACTCAGGGAAGCAGGCAGCAAACTGGAACTGTGAAAAAAAAAAGATTCCAAATAGTCTTGTGATAATACATTGTCTAGATCTGTACAATATATCAACAAGGGGTAAGGGCTCTGATCTGGGTTTTTTTGTCATTGAAATATAGCAGTACATAGCTTTCTCGATAAAAGCATGTCACATTAAAGTTGTATTCCGTTTTCTCACACCTTTCAGCATTATTTCACTGTCAGATGACATTATCTTTTTGTTTTAATCTCAATGTTAACAGTCTAATGCGGCATGGATAATTACAGTAGGCTTTCAAGTCATTAACTTTTTATCCCTGTCTTGTATCCCTATCGAAACTGGTAATTTCTGGTGAAATGCCCTTTCAACTACTATCCATATATACATTTAACAATGCTATTTTTTTCAAGCCACATATGAAGTACATACATTTTAATTTCTACAAGGTGAAATACTTTTAATGGAGTACACTTTTGATGAGAAGTAAAATTACGGTATGATCAGAACATTTTCACAGGTAAATTGTGTGAATTTTGGTTTGGATTTGTTGCTGTGGATCTTCAGTCTGCATTAAGTAAATAGAATATAACAAAAATCAATGCAAATTTACAGATTTTGCTGCTAATCCACAGTGTTTCCACAGCAAAAGCTGCAACATTAAAATCAGTGTTAGACTATGTTCACACGGCTTATTTCGGGGCGTATTTGCAGACGTAATTACGTCCGCAAATACGTCCCAAAATACATTTCAAATAATGAACAATTAGATTAGCATTGATTCCAATGTAAAATACGCCTCGTCGTTTACACGAGGCGTATTTCCGCAACGTATTTTCGCTTTGTAAATACGATCGTAAAATTTAGTCCCCTGTCACTTATTGCGGCGTATTTTGCGACGTAAATCCCCATAGTAAAGAAAGGGGAATGTATTTACGGCACAAAATACGTGCCACACTTTGTGACACGTATTTGAAACGTATTTCGGGATGTATTTGCGGAAGTAATACACCCCGTAATAAGCCGTGTGAACATAGCCTTAGGCCACGTTCACACGGCTTAAAATGGGCCGTATTTCGGTCCGTAATTACGCGCCGAAGTGGGCAAATTACGGGCTGAAAACGGCCCATTCATTACGGTAATCCACAGTTCTCATAGAGAACTATGGATTACGTCTCATCTCCCTGCTCGGCGAATCCGCCGGGCGGGGAGATAAGTGACATGTGAATTACCAGCAGCGTATACGCGCCGCTGGTAATACAAGTCAATGGGCCGGCGAAGTGCCGGCCCCCCGCTCCCGACCCGCCCACACAGCGTTATTGCGGGGCGTAATTACGTCCCGCAGTTAAGCTTTGTGAACATAGCCTTAGACTGAGGTGTTGAGGTTGATCAATGAAGATGACTCTTGTAGCCCAAAAGTGGAGCTCATTCTTAGGTGGTGCTTTTTTAAAAGAAAAAATAGAAAAAAAAATAATATAAAAACTAAATAGAAAGTGTGTCACAGAAAACAAGACAGAAAAATTATTTGAATAGCCAAGCATGAGAAGGTATTGTAGCATTGAAAGCCATATGTACTGAACAAAACGAAAATGTGCCTACCTCTGAGACCTGCACTTATCTTGTGAATGACCCCTGAAACTTCTCTGTTCTATATGGAGAAGACTCCCTCAAGACTCTCTCAATAAATTAATGGGAGTTTCAAGTACAGCCAAAAGTTGGAACATCCACCTATTTAACATTGAAGGCATACTCTAGTTCTATGCCATCAGTGTCAGAAGTGAGACAACTCCTTAAATGCACTACACCTAAATGGCATTAGGGATTCCAAAATTTGCAGCTGATGACTTTGTGGACTGACAGATGCAGTGCCATATTTCTATACAGAAATGTATGTGATGTGAACCACATTTAAGTCTTTAACTCCTTAACGACCTCTCACTGTCTTTTGGAGGTGCGGGTCGTTCGTCTGCAGCGACGGCTTTTGGCGTTGCTGCAGACATTGGAGTTTGCGGCGCCCGGCGCCGCAGCTGTGCACAAATCGGGGTTGTACTACACAGCCCTGATCCCAGAGCATGTCCTGTGAGCACCGGGGAGCTGTTGAAACGCAAGGAGGCAAAAACGAAAAAAAAATGTTCTGGTCATTAACTACTTTTCAGGCGTTCAGCTTAAGCGGTTAAGCCGATGCCTTAGGGTATTTCTTCTCCTCTGTTCCCATCCACCCCGCAGACTTCTGCTTGTAGCAGAGGATTTTATTAGTCAACCACTTATACTACTATACTCGTTTATAGCCGTTTACAGCCTTTCAATACCATCCACTAAATTTATGGCTGCTCTAGAAGTGATTGTGAAATTGCAGTTGTTGTCCCAGGCAACAGTAGAAAGCCACAGCACTCACCATTAAATCATGCTGGTGTTTATTGTCAATGTATAGACGAGGGATAGTCAAAAAAATGACATGTATGAATCAAGATCTACGGCCGTTTCACTTCCTTGAGGCCTGCCTTTCTATTGTGTCAAACAACATTTACATTAGATGAAGAACTGGATGTAAACATGCCGTAGAATAGAAAAAATAGGACAGTTCTTAAGGCCTTATGTCCAGTGGTAGAATTTCTAGTTGTAGATGAGAAATTATTTCAGGTAAGAAAATTGATGTCCTATCCTATATTTTTTTAAGGGCTCTATATTCTGAAACATCAGACTACATCTAGTGCTTCTTGTTCTCATTTTCTTATTTGTACCTTCTACTTGTCAGTCTCATGGACAGGACCATGAAGGACAGTCTCAATCATGTAGGGACTGGCTACTGGCTAGCTTCAGGGTTTTCTCTCAGCTCGCCTGAAATGACAATCCAGTGACAGCACAGGTTGTAAAGTGTCTCCTGAGATGAAGCAGCAAGTCAGTTTTATCGAGGATTAAGTGTTACCCACTCTTTACTTCTGCAGCTCAACCCAGCATTACCTTTTAGAACCAATAAGCCACTGGTGATTTTCTGTCTATGGGAGAGAGAAGCAGCTATCAAATGGCAAAGGGGTTCATTTAATTAGACACCAAGGACCTTTCTCTTCAGTCTGCAGCATAGTCTGTCCAGGTATAAGGCCACAACACCCATATATGAACTCTGTATAGTAGAAATCCTCTGCAGTGTTTTTTAACAGATATAATACAGAATTATATTAACCTGTTATCCTATAGCTTAACCTCAATATCTGTCGGAATACTATTTTTAAGGTATCTAAGACAAAGCCAGGAAATGTGATGTGAATGTTGCCTTACATCACATTATTTTTCTACATATTTCCTCTTCAGTTTTGTATATTGACTACATGGTAACATGTACTCCCGATGCCCAGTACAACCCAAGGATTCATGATGTATAGGTACCAAATATGCTTTTCCCAATTTTTCTTCAGGCCTAGTTAAATCCATGTTTGTCTCAGTGACAAATCTTACTACTTCTAGAAGAAAATACTGAGCCTCCTACCTTCCACACTAACTGCAATGCAAGATCATGTACTACACGTGATCAGGCCTCAACTTTAAATCCATTGTCAGTATAGAAATGTGACACCGCATCTGTCAGGCTGTTTTGTCAGCTGCAACTTTTGAAATGTCTACTGAAGTCAATCCTACCCTTTTCTTTAGGTCTGTCTATTATGTTTCTCAAAACTGTAAAGATCAACTCATTTAAGGTAAATTGTGAAAGTAATTTCAGCACAAGATTAAGGGTATGTTCACGTGGGGCAACTTACACTGTTGTTTTTGTTTTTCGCAGTAGGTTTTACATATGAAAAATCTGCCACATACTATTGGAATAGCAAAGCAGATAAGATTTTAATCACGTGCTATTGGAAAAACTACGTCGGACTCTCCATTACAGATTTTAAACCCACTGGACATCCATTTATATTGCAGATATTTTTACACTGTAGAGTTTTTGTAGATTTTTTTCCATTTGAATTCAAAAGCTGCAACAAATCAGCAATAAAATTACACTTCTATAGATTTTTTTTTTTAATTCAGGTTACGTAACCCACACAAAGGGCCTCTATGTATGAAAACTGCCTAGGTCTAAGACTTTCTTTTTTGCCCATAGCAACCAATAAGAGTGCCTCTTTCATTTCATATAGTGCCCTGAAAAAATGAAAGGGGAGCTCTGATTGGTTGCTATGGGCAACAAAGAAAGTCTTATGGTATGTTCACACGATGCAATACATCTTGTCTTTCGGGAGCTCGCGCTGATCAGCATGTACTCCTGCAGCACGGAAGGAGGGGGCAGCCCGCTGGCCCCATTGACATTCATTACTCGCGGTGCGTATTCGCCGCAAGTAATTGACATGTCACTTATCTCCCCGCGCACAATCCAATCGTATTGTGCGAGCGGGGAGAGGAGGCGTAATCTATAGTTTTCTATGAGAACTGTGTATTACTGTAATTTCGGCGCACATCTCGCCCGTATTAGAGCGCAAATACGTGGCGAAATTTGACCGTGTGAACATAACCTTGGACCAGTTTTCATACATGAGGCCCTAAAGCTATGTATACACAGCACGGTATTCTCGTCGGATTTTTGGCAGTTTCATTATTTATAATTCGACGGTATGCAATAAATAATCTGCTCTGTAGTCTACACTACACAGATTTTTTTACGATCGGTTTTAAAATCCAGCAGATTTTAAAACGTCAGATATTCCGCCCGGATTTGCATTCAATTTATGGGGCCAATGGCAAATCCGAAAACCTACCATAGTCTTAGTGCAAATCTGCACCCAAAATGCCACCCAGACTCGGTCTAGCAATGTTAAAATGCCAGCATTTTAACATTTAGGCTATGTTCACACAGCTTAACTGCGGGACGTAATTACGCCCCGCAATTACGCCGTGTGGCCAGAGGCGGGGCGGGAGTGGGGGAGGGAGCGGGGGGCCGTATACGCCGCTGGTAATTCACATGTCAATTATCTCCTCCCTCGGCGTATTCGCCGAGCAGGGAAAGGAGACGTAATCCATAGTTCTCTATGAGAACTGTGGATTACCGTAGTTACTAGGACGTTTTCAGCCCGTAATTTGCACACTCCGGCGCGTAATTACGGACTGAAATACGTTCACTTTTAAGCCGTGTGAACATAGCCTTACTGTGTAGACATAGCCTTAGTGTCTGAAGCAGCAAATCTGCACGGAATCCACACCAAATTATTCAACAATATTACATGTTATCCGCTGCAGAATATTTGTAGCATTTCACTTTCATCTGAATATAACCCTGGACCATACATGTAAAAAAAGAAGCAAACACTATGTAGTTATAGTTGCACAATTGTGAAAATGTCTTTGTGAACTTCAGAACATGTCTAATTTACTTTACAGATGACAAAACACTCAAAACTGTGCAAAATAAAAGCCTCCACACAATGTACTTGTACTGAAGAAAAAGGTATCATTTTACCTGCAGAGAAAAATGCACAAGTACTTGGAGCTCTTAAGATTGAATACTTAATTGTATAATTGCTTACAGCTGCTGACATGTCAGGTTACTCATTGGAGTTGCAGGATTCTGGCCATGAAGAGGAACAATACAGTATTTTCACATTTTTAGATTTCCCCTATGTGCAATCAGAAATGATCTAGCACCCGCTTCAGTTTTTATTTTCCTGTGCATGTTTCTTAGTACACACTGCAGCTTTCTTTCTGCCAATCATTTTGATGGTGGAGTTATTCAGAGCATAGTGCTTCACATTTAAGAGCACTATGCGCGACATTTCTGCTGTATGAATATGCTGATCAGTTACTCACCTGCTGTTCATGGCTTCCTTCTCTTAAACGCACGTTCATGCTGGAAGTATGGGCTTCTTTGGATTCTGCATTTTTTAAATTGATCCTTATTAGAAGAGAATTTCACAAAAATCTATAACAATATCGTTGTTTATATTAACCCTGTGCTTTTATAACATGTTTTACAGTATCTAAAAATGTTAGTATACAATAAGTGGATAGGCATGAATGAAGTTATCCATATGATGCTAGCATACAGTAGGTGGATAGGTATGGACGGAATGATCCATATAATGGAAGTATACTGTAGGTTTATAGGTATGGACGGAGTGAATCAAATAATGCAAGTAAAGAGTGGGTGGATAGGCATGGATGGAGTGAGCGATATAATGCTAGTATACAGTAGGTGGATAGGCATGGATGGAGTGAGCTATATAATGCTAGTATACAGTAGGTGGATAGGCATGGATGGAGTGAGCTATATAATGCTAGCACATAGTAGCTGGGTAGGCATGGATGGAGCGATCCAAGTAATGGTAGAATACCTTAGGTAGATAGGCATGGATGTCATTATCCATATAATGTCCATATATTGTACAGTAGCTAGATATACATGGATGGAATGATCCATATAAAGCTGTTTTAGGTTTATAAATAGGGCATGAAAAGATGATTCAATAATGCTGTGTAAAATAGGCCAAAATTGCTGGTGGGGGTGATCTATAATTTATTTTCATAGTAAATAGGTATGGTTGAGTGATTCAATTTAAGGCTCCCAACATAAAGTGAAAAGTTACAGCATAGGCATGGTTCTAGAATCCCAAAAGGAGATAACCATCATGTTAGCCTGTGGTTATACTTTAAAATCACACTATGGCCCCCTTACCCAATATGGGACCCGTTAACCTATGAGAGGTCAAAGTTTAGCTTTTAAAGGGGGGTTTTTTGTTTGAGCTGCTCGGCTGTTCAGCTTTTTTTCGTTGGTTTGAATCAGGGCGTTTCTCTCCCCCCCAGGGGGTGTCTCCCCCCACTGAAGGGACCTTAATCATCTTTTGTTTTAAAGCAGGGGATTTTAGAAGGTTGTTTTGGGTTTTAACAAAAGCTCTGTTTCTCCTGCCTGCTTTTGTCTGCAGCCTTGAGGTTCCACAACCCCCCGCAAGCACCGTCATATGTCTTAGTTTACCACAACTGAAAGCAGCAGCGTTATTTCTAGGGTTTCATCCAAATTGTACTGACAACAGGCAGAGCCTTCTCAACTAAAATGTTCAGTTCAAGTAAAGATCTCTGTTTCCCTGTCGTGACATTGTGAAAAAAAAATGGGGGAGAGAACAAATCGCTTTGAGAAAGGCCCCTGCTCAACTTGAACTAACTTGGGTGGTGGTGCAAAATTTGGGAAAGGCAGTGGGATTTTTGCTTTTAAACTAAGGGGTTTGGTTTTTCTGTCCCTCACCAGGTATTTTTTCCCCCTAAATTCTACACATATGTAGGAGCCCCTAAAATTATATTTTTAATTCTTTTTTTGATATAAAATAACATAAGGGGCTCCCCCCTTATCTGTTCTCCCCCCCCCAGTATATAGCATTGTTTCATGTTTTGGGGGAAGTGCTTGGTGTGACGCAAGGATGGGGGCACTAATAGGGGAGCTTTGTGTTTGTATTTTTGAATTAAAATTATGATGTTACACTTTATTTTCATTCTTTAAAACATTTCTTTAAAAATTTTAAAAAAAAAAAAAAATAACTACTGATGGGGGCTTTGAACTCCCAAACCTCTGTCTTGAAAGGGTGTAAACCTAGCTCTGACCACAAAAGCAGTTTTAAAAGCCAGTGTTGAAACCTTTGTTTTATCACCTACAGATGAAAATTTTAAAGGGGGGGGGTTGCCTTTTTGAGGAAAGAACCCCCCCTTTCCCAAAATAGCAGTTAAGGACTGGATCTTTTTGAGGAGGTGAATAAACCCCTTTTGGGCAAAAGCCCTTAAAACAGCAAAATTTTTCCCAGAACATTGACTCAAAAAACTGGGGATGTACATAGACCCCAGCAGCCCTTTGGTTTCACTATCATTTTAAAAGCTCAGAGGGGAGTAAACACAGAGTGTGGGCACCAATCACAGTCTGGGGGCTGGCGGCTTTCCTGTCTAGGGGGGGTATCCCAAAAGTGAATGAGATTCACCAGCCCAAAACAGTGAGGGGCGTGTCTAGGGTCGAGAATCGACCAGGGGGGGTTCTGACCAGCAACAGCAGAAATAGAAGACAGATTTACAGAGATGCTCATATCTGCTAAACCAAGTTACAGAGTTAATGCAACCCAATTACAAAAGTGCTTATTTTTACTGTCCCCATAATCTGAGACATGATCTTTGTAACGATAAAACCCCTTTAAGGTCATATCTGCTAAACCAAGTGACAGATGTAATGCAACCCAATTACAAAAGTGCTTATTTTTACTGTCCCCATAATCTGGGACATGATCTTTGTAACGATAAAACCCCTTTAAGGATTGCTATGTGATATATTGAGAAAGCAGTGGATACTAATCCTCCCTCACCCTCATCTATCCAAGTGATTAATTGTGCTAGCTGTATTGCTATTTAATGCCATGGGCTACAGGAGTGTTTGACCTGCATTATTTTATGCTCCCTTATCTCTGACATGACACTTAGGTGGTACAAGTCAAATGACCATCCACATGAATTCCAGGATCCTAAGTTTTGTAGCAAAATCATTGCCCAGAGCATCATGCTTTGTTCCCCAGCTTGCCTTCTTCCTATAGTGCAGGCCGGTGGCATTTTTTTTCTCATGTACATGAGGCACGTGCACCCGGCCATCCACATGAGATGGATACTTATTTACATGAGAACTACAATAGAAGTAAAGAGGATAATAACAGAAGCACATTCTCAGCTACAAAAACATTTTTTTTTACAGTCACCATCCTTGGCTATGCCTTTTCGCAAGTGATGAGCAAGAGTTTGCAAGCAGGGGCGTAGCTACAGGGGGTGCAGAGGTAGCAGTCGCTACCGGGCCCTGCAGCCTGAGGGGGCCCAAAAGCCCTTCTGACACCAGCATTATAAATGGCACATGGTAGCTGGGGGGCCCCATTTAAATTTTTGCACTAGGGCCCTGGAGCCTCTGTTTGCAAGACTCACCTTATGCAAACTTTGTGATATTCCAGTGTTGCAGTCATGGTTTCCAGTGCATTGGAGACAACATTCTATTCTGTGAGCCTTGGGCTGCCATGAACTAACCACTGCATACTGAGAACACCCCACAAGCCCTTCTCTTTCAGTACTACTCTGACCCAATTGTTTAGTTGTCACAATTTGGTCCTTGTCAGAGCTGCCTAGATCCTTATTCTTGACCAGTTTTCCTACTTTCAATACATAAATCTAAAGGACTGACCATTAACTTGCTGCCTAATATATCCCACCCCTTGCCAGGTACCATTGTAATGAATTATCAATTATTCATTTCATTTGTCAGTGTTTTTAATATTATGGCTGATACATTTGTATCCTTTAGAAACCACTACTTCAGGATAAATGTAAATGATTGCTGTTGGCCTGTATTGCTCCTATTTTTTCATATGCTAACTATACATTGCATTAGCTTCTATATATTCAACCATTTTAAGCAGAATTTATATGAAAAAGGCTATTCAGTTGTCTGTCGTAAGATTTGATATATTGCTCTGGAGTAATTACCTCTGTTCCAGCTAGAAGCCATCTTAATAGCTCGAAATTGTCAATATATAAAGAGTAAGTGTGTGTGACAAAGGCTTGCAGATTATACAGGTGATCCAGTGCTAGGCTATTCGATGCTATTTTTCTTCATGTACAGTCTTGTAGTACAATATTATTTAGTTGCCTTGCTTTCTGGTTAATGAGGACTCAAGCACTTCCCAATGACTCCTATGAGAGGGTTAATAAAGAAACGCATGCGGGTCGAACTTGAACATTTATCTGGTATCTCGTGAAATTCAGTTATGCAAGCAAAGTACATTAGCTGGCATATACTTCTGCTATTCGCTCCCTTGTTTATTTTAAATATTAATGCCGCTCCGATTTTTTTTTCACAACAGAGCATTATTGTTTTTCCTTTATTAAATTTTCACCTCTAAATGTTTTGTGAAAGAAAGATGGATGGAGATTAATAAAGTGCAATTGAAATATTAAGTATTATTTGTCAGGGAAGCACACAATCAGTTACTTCCAAGCTAGTGCATTAATGTTGTTTATGGAAAATAGAAAAAAAAATGTTGTTAATCAGCAGCCCACATGCTGCGGTCCTTATGGTGAAGTATATGGATGAGTGGTTAGATGGATAGCTCAAATACAAATCCAGCATGGCTAGTAATGCACAGTCTTTACATGATAATATTAGTTATTTTTAAGAGGAAGTACTTAACTTTTTTATTTTTTCCATGAAGAAACATAAAATCCCATTGATATAGTAATGTATCTTTGTAGAAACTTTTCTAGCTGCAGGATCAGTCGTAACCACTGTTATAGCTAAAGGTGGTTGTCAAGAAACATATATATTGGTGGTGGTGAACAAGGTCCAAAGGCCCCTGCACGTCTATCCAGAAATAAATAGTTTCAAAAACATTCTTTGTCGAAAGTTTTTCTGATTACAACACCTGATAGAAAACCACCTCATTCTTGTCACTAGATGTATGGTTGTTGCATGGAGCCTAACGTGGTTTTCTGAATGTGGCCCATGGCTAGAGGTATGCATAGGTTTTTGTAGCAGATATTCTTCAGTTTCAACTGTTTTAACAATAGCTTTTCTTCTTCAATGTATTTGTTGAGCAGTAGTTACATGAAAATCTCATGAAAGTTGTATGCTAAGGGACTCCCATGATGGAATTACAGTTCATAGTGGAGATGTCATACTACAGAAGCTTAAAGGGGAAGTGCAGAGGTATGATGTCTTATCATTATCATTGCACAGTAATATAGTAATGCTAAGCAGAGCTATTTGGCTACACAAATGAGGATTTCATGTACACATATAACGCTGATACAAGTTAAAGTCACTTTACTTAAAGGAGTTTTCTCATCAGCCTGCTTTTTACAGCCAGCTTCAGATTCACACTTCCTGGTCAGGCTGTGGGCGGAACATTTGTTTGAGGTCCAAACTGTAGGTCTGAAAGCTACAGAGCTCTAAAGGATTAAAATTCATCAGCAAGAAACATAAACAAGTTTTTGTACTGCTGATTGGACACAGCAGGAATATAGTCACCACCCTGGCCAGGGTTTTAGAGCAGAGAGAGGTGGTTAGTAACCTGATAAAGTAAGCTCTAAAAGGAAACAAAATCAGAATAGCAGTGTATTTGTTAATAGCCTTTACTTAATAATAATAATAATAATAATAATAATCTTTATTTATATAGCGCCAACATATTCCGCAGCACTTTACAATTTGGAGGGTGTAGGTACAGACAAAAGAAATACATTGAAACAATAAAAAGGCTACTTACAGATGAGACACAAGGGTGTGAGGGCCCTGCTCGCAAGAGCTTACAATCTATTGGGGTGGTACGGGAGAGACGAAGGGTAAGAAGGTGCTAGATTTACAATGTCCAGCCATGTGACATAAATATGGGATTGTTTTACATAGAAATTCGGATGAACCTGCCACCCTGACAGTACATCTATATACCAGTTAAGTGCCGAAAATTAGATGATGTTGCGCTGGGGAAAGGTGTGGGGGGGGGGTGTTTAGCATTAGAGATTCTGGTAGGCCAGAGTGACCCAGATGTTTTCTCAGGGCCCTTTTAAAAGCTATGAGAGTTCTGAGTGTGCCTGATTGCGCCCGCGGTTAGCATTTTTCCAGAGAACTGGTGCCGCACGTGTGAAGTCTTGGAGAGGGGGCTGGAGGTTCTGTTTAATTGAGGGAGTGTAACCTGATATTCATCTAGCAAAGGAAGAATGTCCAGCTGTGCTTAAACGATATAACCCCACAATTTATTCGGAGGGAAGTAAAAATAAACAGAAAAACAGGTACATCAAACGCGTTTCAGGCCTTGTGCATATCGGCCCTTGGGTCGTAGCATGGTTCAAAACAAAAACACACACTCATTTATATGTTTAAACATATGTTAATTAAAAGGGTTTGTTACAAATCAATGGGCGTGGAAACCGCAATAGACAAAAAACACATGCACATACAAAGGAGAAAAAAAAAAAAAAAAAAAAGGAAAGCAGCAGGAATTACTAAAGGACAAAATATACAATACAACATATTAAAATAATGTAGAATTAAATCCTGTCTGCTATTTAAACCCAAAAATGGAAACTCTCGTTTTTAAGAGTGAAGATCCAAAAAGGATTCCGATTTAACAGTCTACGTCTACGATCCCCCTCCCCTCTTGATACATTAACCCTTTCAATACCTTGGGGCCACAAGGGTATTAGTATTCTCCATGTGAACAATTACAATGTTGGGAAACGGCGATGATGAACCATGCATAATTGCGGCCTTGGCATCAGATAAGTGTCTTCTGAACGATCTTCGTTTGCAAGTCGTTGCAGCCATTTTATTGGATGCGACACTGCAAGCATGAAACAGATAAACAACATACTTAGTATTACATTTTGATGTACTGTTTGTTTGGTATTATGTTTTTTTATTGGTCGGGAAAAGGATTGAAAAGAAGAACACTGACTCAGAATGCCGCAACAAAAAACAACGGCCCGTGTCCACACTTAAAAACATCCTAAAATGTCGCAACCAAGGGGGTTTTCCAACCTCGACTTTGGAACAGACTGGGTGACAGTAATTGTTTGAGAGTGGGAGCTCTTTTTGCTATACATTTAAAACCCCAGAAAAACAATTGTTTAAAAGAGGATCAGAATTTA
This sequence comes from Phyllomedusa bahiana, assembly GCA_025379985.1. NCBI lineage: Eukaryota > Metazoa > Chordata > Amphibia > Anura > Hylidae > Phyllomedusa > Phyllomedusa bahiana. The sequence goes on along the minus strand of JAODAL010008617.1, from coordinate 2,543 downwards.
AGCAAAGGCAAAAATGTTTTAAGAATGGCAGTTTATTGGGAAAAACTCCCCCGAAATACGGGGTTTGGAAAAACTAATGGTGACTTAAATGCAAAATCTGAACCCCTATTGGAGCGTCTTGCAAAATAGACTATATCTCGTGTCCTTTTTTAAAGCTTGTTTTTAGCACGTTTGAGGCTCCAATTCGGATACTGTCTATATCAAAGCCTCTCCTCAATTTTTTCACTTTCCTTAAGGAAATCCTGCGAAATCCGAACAGTTGCGTCTGGATCGCAGCATTTCACCAACAGGAATATTTTTAATAGTAGTTTTAGATGGCACGAAATGAGCGTGCAAAATAGTGTTACCTGCAGAGGCCTTCCTAAAAAAGATGTTATAGAGACAGAAGGTGTACTACCTAAAGAGTTAAATCCAAAAAATCAACAGAAGAAAGATAAAGATTTGAAAACAAAATTTTAGACATAATGAATTGTTATTTAAAAAAAACTGACACGTCCGGTACGGCCGCCACATCGCCCCCCCCCAAACCTATCAGGAGGTTTATCTATGTACGACCGTACCAGACAATGTCAGAACCAAAGGGATTAGACTCAGAAAAAAAAAAAAAAAAACACTCCCACCCAAGCCATGTAGATGTTTGGGGATTTGATGGAGCAATTTGGCTCCCCATCGGAAACCTGAGATCTGCAAATAAAAATACATCCTCAAATTTTGAAGAAATTATTTTCAAAAGATTGCAACAAAGTATCGAGTAAAAATCCCTTTTAAAAAATATCCTCAATAATCACTATATGTATCCCAAAAACCAACGCCCAAAGGGTGCAATTGCGCCATGGTGGTGGTATGGACCGTATAGAGGGACCTGTACATCTGCAGTAATCCAGAGGAATTTGTCACTCCATGAAAAATTTTTTAAAGGCCATAAGGACATCAGTAGAGTCCTGGGAAAAAACCTGGGATTGATTTGATAAGGGGTTGCAAAAAGCTGTCCAACCAACCCGACAAATTCTCATTCAATGACCCAATTCCAGCAACTATTTTGGGGGCAAATTGGTGGAGGAAAAGCCACCTTTATGTATCTTGGGGAGTGGGGTGGGAAAAATAGCTACTATGGGTGTGCCAGGAAACCCTTAAATCCCTTTTTTGTTTTAAATAAAAAAAACCCATATCAAAACCCTCCGCAATAAGTTTAATCAGAGAAGTACGTGAAAGGAGTGGTCGGATCAGACGGAAGTATTCTATAGGTATGTGTATCGGATAACAAGGCAATATTGCCTGCTTTATAAACCTCCCCGAAACTAAAACAACACTCCCCCACCCTTGTCCGCTTGACGTTTTTGACAATATCATGCATATTTTCCAAATTGTTTTAGGGCTAATTTTTCTTCCATGGTTAATTGCTGGGGGTATATTTCTAGAATTGGATAAACTTATTAATGCTTCCTCAACAACCTCCTAAACATATCCAGGTGAAGGAGTACGTGATAACTGAATTGGATAAAAAAATTTATTTTTAATCTTAAATTCAGATATAGAAGAAACACCAACAGTACATCAACTGTTTAATACTAAGTAAATGTTGTTTATCTTGTTTCATGTTTTGCAGTGTCGCATCCAATATATTGGCTGCACGACTTGCAAACTGAAGGATCGGATCAGAAGACACTTATCTGATGCCAAGGCCCGCAATTATGCCATGGTTCATCGGCCGTTTCCCAACATTTTAATTTTTTCATTCATGGAGGGAATAATTTAAAACCCTTGTGGGCACAAAAGGGATTGAAAGGGTTAATGTATCAGAGAGGGGAGGTGATCGTAGACGTAGTCTGTTAAATCGTGAATCCTTTTGGATTCTTTTACTCTAAAAAAAAGAGAGTCCCATTTGGTTTAAATTAGCAGACAGGTATTTAATTCTACATTATTAATTTTGTTGTTATATGTATATTATGTCCTTTAGTATTCCTTGGCTGCTTTCCTTTTTTTTTTTTTTTTTTTTTTTTTTTCTCCTTCTTTGTATGTGCATGTGTGTTTTTTGTCTATTGCGGTTTCCACGCCCATTGATTTGTAAAAACCTGTTAATTAACCATATGTAATCATATAAATGAGTGGTTTCGTTTGATACCATGCTACGACCTAAGGGCCCGATATGCACAAGGCCTGAAACGCGTTAGATTGTAACCTGTTTTTCCTGTTTATTTTACTTCCCTCCGAATAAATTGTGGATTATATCGTTTTTAAGCACAGCTGGACATTCTTCCTTGCTACTGGATTTTTCGCCATGAGCCGGTGGCGGTTCCCGTGCTGGCTTCATTTCGCTATCGGTGGGGCTGGATGTTTTTTTTACTTAACCCCGAATTTTCATCAGCCAGAGCGGAGAGGCGGGTTAGGGTGGTAGACAGAGATGAGGGGGAAAATGTAGGGGGGAGCAGCGTTTTTGGAGACCTTTATGAGTGAGAGTGATGAGTTTATGTTGGTGTTCCTTACTGGAAAAGGCAACCAGTTGCAGTGACTGACACAGGGTAAGGGATCAGTATGGGGGAAGG